>JANHGN010009377.1:0-37059 GCA_024605025.1 Megaceryle maxima
TCAACCCCCAAGCGGCAGCATTTTCTTTTTTTTTTTTTTTTTTTTTTTTTTAATAAGAGCAGTTTTCCATCAAAAGTATTTTCACTGAAATGGAAATACTCATGGGGATGTCAGTTTTGATGACACCTTTGATGGGAGAAAGATTAAACAATTTTTTCCTTTTTATATTTGGTTGAATATTTTGATTTGATAATGTAAAATATTAAAAATAAATACATTCACTGTTCTTAAATTACTTTTGCTTAAAATTGGATACAATATTAAATATTTAGCATTATAATACATATCATGTTGTATTTGATAATATATTTTTATACGTAATGAAACAATTTGGTATTATCAAGAAGGCAGCCCAGATGCTTCTAAATTAACGCTTGGGGTTTGGGGTTTTTTTCTCCTATTCTACGGTGAATACTGAAGTTTTGTTCCAGTTCAAGAGGAAAATGCATTTTTAAAGGGACAGCATGTCCCACAGACCAGAGATGCTGTTCTCTAATCACTTCACACCCCAGGTTTGCGATGCTCCCCACTCCCCCCCACCCCTCATTTTAGCACCCGCCAGGCTAAGGAGTAATGTTATGCAGGATGATCTCAAACCATTGCTTATTAATAATCGTGTATTATGTGAGATGCAGGGTATTGATTTAAACCCAGGGGCAGCTTTGGGAAGAGAAGGTTTAATTTATAGAATGCTGATGTCTGATAGCAATAAATAATTAGGGCGATTGCAAAAAAAGGGTTCATAGGGCACTGCCCTTCAACTCCAACTGGCTGCTCTGGTCCTGCTAATAAATTGGTTAATAAAAGGAGAGAGAGAAAGCCTGGATTGTGGGGTTATAAAAACAAATGACATTTTTATGTTTAGTGGACAGGAAAGAAACGGGGAGGCAGGGAAGTCAGCCGGGTGCACCAGGAATCACTCCGTGGTTCACAGCCTGAATTCCTTAATGACATTCTCATTAAAAGTTCTTGCTGCCAAATGCTGTTTGCTTTCGCCTTCAGAACCGTCTGCATTAATAATGAGTAACTCTGCTTGGAAGTTATTTACATAAAGTATTGTTCTCATGTCACTGTGCCGACAGCCGCGACAGGCTGGGGAGGGGGCCACCGCCCGGCACCCACAGCTGGGTAAAAACCGGCGCCGAATGCTTCAGACGTGCCATTTGTCCAGGGCTCGAGCCGGTGACAGCCCACGGTCCAGTTGACTAGCCTGGAGAAGGCCGAGCAGGAGGGTGGAGCGAAGGGAGCCCACCTGAGCCCCAGCTCCCCACAGCCCAGGGCTCTGGGCAGTGTCGTCCTCCTCCTGCCCTGCGCTGAGACCGATGGGTGGGAAACCTCACAGAGGACCAGGAGAGGAGACTACCACACCCCTGGGGGTCCCAGCCAGGGAAGCAAATTGTTATCATCTTGAACAAAATTGTAAGACCCTTCTCATATGCAAATTGCTGATACGGTTCAGTAGTGGAATTAGCAGTACTGGATTAATGTTTGGACTCTGATCTTAACGGTCTTTTCCACCTTAAATGATTCGATGGTTCTATGATATTCTGTCAGCCTCGGCACAGAGCCTGCAGCTGAGCCGCGGGGTGCCAGCACTGCCCAGCACTCTCACCAGCTCTGTCCCCCCTTTCTCCTTGCTATCTAAGGCTCTGCTTGCCTCCTGCCCACCAACCACGCTGAACACAGTGCCCACTCCTCCACACACCATCCCTAGCCACTACAGTGGCTCTACATCAGCCTGAGCCTTGGGGTCCCTGCTCCATGCCCAGACAGCACCTGGGGCTCCAAACATGGCCAGGCAGAGAGCAGCCCCCAGATTTCATCCTTCTCACAGGCTGAGACCTTTCTCCTTCCATCTCAGCCCCCACTCTCCCGCTCACTGGCAGCAAGGTCCCTATGCTCAGGCTGCAGCTCACCCATGGCTCAGACCCTGCTCACTGCAGCTGCTGGGCCACAGAACAGAACCCAAGCACTTGGCACCTCGATCGCCAGCCCCACATGCTCTTGGGGAGCAGGCAGCCAGATGCGGCCACTTGTTCATGTGCCCAAAGTAGCTGTGTGTCTAAACTTAGCCCCTGTGCAGGGCTAAACTACAGCAGTTTCTATCACCCAGTGACCCCTCCCCACACAGGAAAGGGAGAGGAGACCCACAGGCTGAAGTGACAACAGGTTTAATGAAACAGCCCAACTAATGCCCATACCAACATAAAGCACTCAGAGTTATACTCAGCCCAGCAAATGTACAGCAGTCACACCAAACAGGAGAGCAGCCCTCAGGAGCAGAAAGGGGAGCAAGCCCCTCCAGGGATGAGAAGAAGCAGGAAGAAGAGGAGCAGAACCAGCAGCAGCCCCCAGCAAGCTTCCCCCCTTATACGGAGGGTGATGTTTATGGTCTGGGATACACCTGTAGCAAACTCGGGGCAGCTGCCCTGGCTGATGGACACTGCTAATGGCCTGCAGGCTGTGGCTGGCCCAGGATCCCATCCCATCCCATCCCATCCCATCCCCTCCCAGTCAAACCAGGACAGGCGAGCAGGGCTCCCCAGCCCTGGGGAATTTGGGTCTCCGGGGGCAGAGCAGTGAGTGGTGGGACTCTTTCACAGCCCTGGGCTCTTGCTTCTTGTTGGGGCTCCCAGGGCAGACCCCCACCTTGTGTGCAGGGTGATGGAGCTGTACCTGCGCCTGCTGCAGGGACCCCTCCCCTGGGAAAGTCCTCTGGCACTGACAAATCTGCTGCAGGAAACCCCCACCCAGTGCAGAGCAGAAGGAGCAGCTGTCCCTTTCACTGCCTTATCTCCTGCTTTGCAGAAGACTAATGAGAGGGATTATTTGACTGATACCAGCCTGCTTTCCCTGTCCATCACATGTGGTTTCCTCTCTGAGGGCTGCAGACTCCAGGAATGGCTTTACAGACCCTGTTCAGACAGCTGCCAGCAGACTCCTGACCACCCCAGCCCACGCTGGCTTTTCCCAGGAAAGGGCCCAAAAAGGGCATTCCCTCAGGACACAACTCTCCATCCACTTCTGCAGAGCCCCCTGAGGGGCTGAGCCCACAGGCACAGCGGGGACACCCCGATGCCCAGCCCCACGGTGCCCCATAACCCCGCTCAGCCTTGGGGACGGCTGCCAGACTGTCCCTGAACCAGGGCGGCACATCCCGGGACACGGCAGGTGGTTGGGGATGGGCAACTCTTCACATACAGATGTTTTCAGAGATAACTCTTCACATACAGATGTTTGCAGAGATGGGTCGTATCTGTGTGTTAAAGCAGCGAAAGTGACAGAAATAAAGAGGCTGATTGGTGACTTGGAGGAGGTCCAGTGATGGCTGTAGCTCTGCTATCAGCAGGGACAGAGGTCACAGCCATTTTTAATTACTGCTGTGTATTAGCTCATCATCTCCTTTACTGTTGAGTTATTACCCAGAAATGGTTAAATATGTCATGAGACATAACTGTTGGAAAAGAGCAATTTACTCCTTCATGGATGAAAAAAGTTGAAGCAAACCACATTTATTCTAATGAGTTCTGGGGTTTTTATGAGTCCAGAGACCAGGATTTATTTGCATAAAGATTTGCATCCATTACATGAGAGCAGCCATCCCAACTGGGTACTGGGAGCGGTTGGTCATCTCTTACTGGGATGGCCCAAGACCAGTTCAGGAGCCCCTGCCCTGGACCGGTTAAATCCCCTGCCGAGCACGGCCGTGTCACCACAGGGCAGTGCCAAGCTGATGGGCCCCATTCCATATTTCCCCCTTTTTGTGCAGCGCTCATCCCAGCACACGCCGGGGGCACCGCGCGGCCCCTGCCTGTGGGAGGGGGGTTGGGATGGGCCAGGCACGTGCCAGAAGTGGTTTGGGTTTGGCACAACGGAACGGCACCAGCTTCCCTCCCTCCCTCAATCTGTTCCCTGGCTTCTCAGCTTCCTGCGCCGGTCCCTGATGTTCTGTCACAGGCTCCCCGTGGGAGCTGGACGCAGAAAATGCTCCTGCCACTCGCGACGGCTAAGCCTGCTCCTGTTCCAGCTGGTAAGTCATAAAGAAATGGTAAAACACAACCCCCTCAGGGCTGCTGGGAGCCGGATCGAGTTTTTCCATCTCTCCCCAGAGACAGCTCTTTATTCTCACACTGACAAAACTAATGGCCTCACCAGGTCCGACAGTGACAAAGCAGCCGATGGCATTGGCCCCACCAGTTTGGTGTCATGTGTGATGGGGCTGGACCCCCATCCTGGCCTGGGGATGGCACTCTGCCCGAGTGCCCCTTGTGCTGACACAGGCCCTGGCTCCTCGCAGCTAGACATCATGTTTCCAGATAAATATTTAATTTTTAAGAATGAAATCTTTATTACTACACTGGGTTTCAGAGGGAGACTGTAATGCAGGTGTCCTACTCATTCTCAGGTGGTCAGGGTCCCTGCACCCACCCTGCCCCACCCTGGCATCCCCCCACCAGCAGCCCCCAGCCGCTCTCCAGGGCAGGTTTGGGGTCTGCAATGTGGAGGTCCAAGAAGAGCTGGGCAGGTGCTGCCACTGCCAGGAGAGGCACCACCACCCACCCACCCACCCACGTGTGCCTCTCGAGGTTTCCCACAGCCAGCAGGTTTGTGCTGGTGCCACTCGGCGAGGCTGGGCCAGTGGATGCCTGCACACGGTGTGCTCCTCCATCATTTAATCTGGAGTGATGCATATAGAAATTTAGATCAGGCAGCTTGACATTCCTGACTGCTGAGGCTGTGAATCGATGGCCTCTCTACTCCCTGCCGGGGAGATCGATTCCCCAAGCACAATGGATTGGTTTCATCACTTTGGTTTCACCTTGTCAAAGTCACGTCTGATTTACTTTAGTCTGGAGGGCAGATTTTAAGTATTTCATTGCATTTTGTAATCTCGCTGCGTCTCGCTAATCGCCCTGCCCCCCGTGTGGCAGGAGCGCGCATGGCACCCGGTGTGGGCAACAGACACCCCACAAATGATGCTCCCCTTTTCCCGGGGGAATGAGAACTTAGCAGGTTTGCCAGCACTGCTGTGGTTCTTCTGGCCCCAGGCGCTCGGCTGGGCCAACGCTGTGGCCACGGGACCTGTGCTACCCAGCGGGGACTTGGGCCAGTGCAGGGGGTGCCCACCAGTGCTCCCTGCACAGACGCCACTGGTCCAGCAGTGAGGGCAGCGCTTGGCCCATGCTTGGGCTCCAGCTGCAGTGGGGCAGTGGCTCTGCTGCTGACTGGTGAGCTTGGTTTTGGTGTGTGCTTTCCACGGGAGGAAAACCTCTCAGTCCAGGCAGGGCTGGGTCAGAGCATCCCTGGGAATCGGAAGCAAAATGGTGCCAAGACACAGAAGCAGCTGGGAAATGTCCCTGGAATTGGTGTGTCCCTGTGGGGAGTCCTGGGGCTGTGAGAGGAGGCTCAGCCCAGTGGTCAGAAGAACAGTTTTGCATCCTTCACCAAAAGGAATGAAAATAAAAAACGATAGTGCAGCAAACACTGCTGTAAACTCACCCTGGGGTAGATGGCGGCCAGTCCTGAGAGCTTCCTAATGGCTTGTTGTTAGCAAAATTATTTTCCCGGTGCTCGGTTTGGTCCAAATTCTGCTTTGTTCAATTATACTCCTGGGTGAGTTTCCTGAATGTAAGTATTGATCACTCTTCAGACAGGTTTTCTGTCTGTTCTGTACATTACCTCTGCTCTTCTTCAGGTAATCAATTATATTTTTATAGCTATGGGTATTAATCAATATACAGTAGCTATCTTAATTGATTTGTCTAAGGCCTTCCATCCGCAGCCCATCAGTTATCCGGGCGGCTCGGGGCCACGTGTGCGGCCGGGGAGCGGCTGCACCCGGGGTGTCCCTGCGAGGTGATGCGAGGTGGGGCACTGGGAGGGCACCGGCTCTGGGACCTTTCCGAACACTTCAGCCCGGTTCCTCGTGGCCATCGCCGCTCTGGCTCCCTCCCTGCTGCTCATTATCATTATTTATCTGTTACGGCTGCATCTGGAGGCTACAGGAAGGGTCAGGGAACATTCATGTGGAGAATTAGCAGTAATATTTCAGGGGGGAAATATATATCTCCTGTTTTAAACGGAGCAGGAGGGGTAAGTGGGCTGGGAGCTGAGCCCAAGCTCCCTGCTCCTCCCTCCTCTGGTCCATTCGTCACCCCAACGGCTGCCCCAGCTCCGCACTGCACGGGGAGACAACACTTCACACACTGGCGCTTTTATTGATGCTGGTTCAATGGATGACTTAAAGTTTTGATACTCACATGGACAACAATAAACGTTTATGACTGGAAAGGACCCTCGAGATGCTCCCGCTCTCTGGGGTGGGGGGAGAACCCTAGTGTCGCTGATGCAGCAGTGCCGTTACTCTGACCCGGGAGCCCAGCCCAGCCCTGCCAGCCTCTGCCAGCAGAGCAGGGCTTGAGCTGGCTGGTGGCATTTGGCTGGGTGGGCACCAGGCTGGAGCCAAGCGGGTGTGTGAGGGTTAATTTGGGAAGATCTGTGTTGATAATAAAGCTGCTTTTTTTCCTGGCGATGATATGATCGGAGAGGGGTTGCTATGGTAACGGTGGCTCTAGAAACCCCCGACCGCTGTGGCTGCTGGGTGTTCCCAGGCCAGGAAGCACCCAGCGATCCATCCCCTGCCCACACCAATCCCCTGCCCACTGACTCCCCATCCCCTGCCCACTGACCCATCCCCTGCCCATCACCCCTTCCCCTGCCCATCCTGTACCCACAACCGCTCGCTGCACATCTGCCCCATCCTGTGCTCATCAGTCCATCCTACAGCCACCGCATCATCCTGTGCCCACCACCCCATGCTGCACCCACTGTTCCATCCCTGTGCACCTCCCCATCTCATTCCCATCACCCCATCCTGCACCACCACCTCATCTTCTGCCCACCACCCTGGCCTACACCCACCATTCCAGGCCCAGCTCAAGCCCCAGGGATGCCTGGGGTACTGGGCAGCCACCATGGGATGGCCCATGGGGCAGAGTCCCCGACTGCAGCCCTGTGCTGCCCCTTCCCCCTGCCCTATCCCTGGTCCCCAGCACTGCCCTCAGAGCACGGCCATGCCCAGGCCCCACTTTCCCATCCCCAGAAGGTCCAGGCTTTGCCGTGTCACCCACTCCACAGATGCCACCTGTGGTGCCCACGGCAGTCCTGGTGGCTCTTGGCCTTTGCAGGCAGGGGCTGATGCCACAGTCCCACCGCAGCACGATGCTCCTGCCCGTGGCCCGCAGCGGTGCTGAGCCCGCAGGAGCTTTGGGCCCGGCTGTCCTGGTGGGGTCCGCGCCCCACTCCTGGCAGGGCTCAGCACCACCCTGCACCCCTCAGAGCCATGCTCACCCCGCGTCCAGCAGGTGCTGGTGCTGACATGGCACGTGACACGTGGCTCGCTAAACCACGCACCCTCCTCGCTCCTCTCTCTCCCTCCCTCACCCATTAATGAAATGAAATAAATTTTCCGTTTTTAAACATGAAGTTTTAAAAAAGAGCTGCAGTTCTGCGCACAAGCAATTCCCACCGGGAGGGGAGAGCGAGGAGCGCGGGGCCCGTGTGCTAAATACAGAACAAAGCCTTCTGTCTGAAAATACCTACGAGGAGCTAACAAATGCTAATGACAAAATAATGTATGGGGGGTTTAACGCTGGATGCTTTTTATCAGCAAATTAGCACAGTTATTATGCTGTAAATGCATTTAACAATAATTTGTTTCAATAACTGTAGAACTGGTATTTTAAAAAATATACACCATATTTAGAGCACTTCATCCATGAAGGACCATTATTGTTTTTTTCCTCCCAAGAGAGTTATAAAGGTCTCTCTTACAAGTGAAAGAAATACAATCATCACCCTTCACAGTTCAGTTATTCTCTTTTATTTTATTCAGAGCCATTTAAAGTTTGTATTTTTAAAGGAAAAAGAGAGAGTGTCTTTAAAGGGTCAGGGCTGGAGGGACCCGTGCGCTGTGTTTGGGTTTAAATGGGATTGCCAGGCCCGTGGACGGGTGACCCGGCAGCGCTGTGCCGGCGAGGTGGATGATGGCACAGGGCTGGGGCAGCCGTCGCTCGCCAGCACCTCGGGTGCTCCCGCCGCGGCTCACCCGGCACCGCTCACCTGCAGCGGCAGCTCCGGCGAGGGCTCTGCGGGAGCCCCACGTGCCAGCGGCCACCTCTGCCTGAGCCAGGAATGGGGCAGAGCAGGCAGCGGTTCTGGTGGGGCAGGTGGGGCCACGCTCCTGCCCACGCTCGGGGTGCTGGGGCTCGCTGGCCGTGGGGTGCAGGGCAGGGCTCTCATGGGATGTGTGGCTGGGGTCCCTGGTGAGGGGACATGTGCTGAGGTCACCTCCCACAGCCCCCAAAAGCTGTCTGGAGGCACATGCCCTGGAAGGAGCCCATGAAGGAGCAGAGCAGCTCAGCTGCAGACAGGGGTTTTTAGGAGCTGTTTGCTATACGGAGTGTTAAATGGCAATGCCAGCCCAGGGGTCCCTTATTCCAGGGGCTGTGTGGGTGGGTGAGTCACTGGGATGATGCAGGTGGGATACTGGGATGTCCCAGCTCCTGCAGCCCTTTAGAGATCACGAGGATGGAGAAGAAATGCTCTTCACCATTGAGATGGTGCCAGTGGCCCAGCAGCCCCCACCTCTGTCAGTGTCCCCTGACACTGGTCCTCTCCCAGCATGGCTGCACCCTACACCCAGCAACCGGCCCCAGCCTTGATGCCCACTCTGCCCATGGACTCTGCTGCTGTGCCCACAGGATCTGCCCATGGGCTGTGCCCGCTGTGCCCACAGGATCTGCCCGCTGCACCTGCAGGATCTGCCCGTGGGCTCTGCCCGCTGCGCCCTCAGGGTGGTCTCGGCCGCACACAGGCAGTGCTGCTCCGTGCGGGAGCTGCTTGTTTACAGTCTGGCTCTTCAGTCACAAACCATTAAGGAAGAGAAACAGCGACATAGACACTCGCCCAGAAATGGATTCCGGTGTAAATCAGCTGCTTTTAAAATTTCACTGAGCATGAAAGTTCACCTTAAAAATCTACATAAACCACAGATGCTCCCAGGGCATCCAAAGTGCAATCCTGTGCCATAGAGGAAACATTTCCATGTTTAACACAAGTACAGGATTCTCAGAAAGCTGAGCCTGCGTCTGCACCTTTAAACCCTGTCTGGCACCAGAAGAGTCAGTGCCAGACGTGGCACCCAGCACCAGCACCAGGCAGCTGTGTGCCATGGCCTCCAGAGCCGCTGCTCTGCTCTGCACCGCGGGGCCAGCCAGTCGGCCACGTGCCACGCAAAGACGTGGGGAGGCTGCACCGAGATCTGGATGCTGGTCAGACAGTGCTGCACAGTTTGGCTTTCTGGGGGACGTGAGCAGGACCCTGGTCTCTGCCAGCCTGCTGGCACCGCCGTCAGATGCAGCCCAGCTGCACGCGAGCGCTCCTCCGGCCAGCAAGGCCGTGCGGGACTGCCCAGGAGACGTCACCCTCGCAGCGCGCGGCGCCGTCTCGGGCCTGGGGTTGAGTCTTGGCCACGCTGCGGCCGCAGAGCAGCTCCGCTCCGAGCTCGCCCTGGCAAGCACTACTGATTTATAAAATCAAACAATAACTTTCAGGACAGTCTACTCACACCATAAACATCTGAAAGAAAATCCATCTCTTCTCCATGCAAAACCACTGATGAGTTCATGAACTGTACTGTGCAATAAATCAGTTTTGCTTGTGCAGGAGAGCTGAGGTTTTTTAGGTTCCTAATAGGCACTCTGACAATGTGATTGCTCCATATTTCTTTGTAGCTGTCACCTTTGCAGGCCTGTCAATGCTCCTAATCTTTTTTCATTGCTATGTCAAGTTTTGGTAAGTGAAGAGGTGGGATGGGATGTGAGTGATACTGGGACCAGTTCCCTGACTCCCTCCTGCAGCCCTGTCCCACCCATGGGCCGCTGCTCTGCAGAGAGGGCTTGGGGCAGCTGCAGCACCAGGGCGAAGTGCAGCCACCCACCCCAAGCCCCCTCCCTGCTCCCCATCACCTTCCCCTCGCGCTGTCCCACCCTTGCCAAAACCATCCTCTGCCTTCTCCCCCTCCCTCCACCCGCCGACGCGGAAGGGCTGGTCCCGTGACAGGGCAGCCAGCTCTGAGCTGCTAATGCATACAAGAAACCATACCTTTAATATTCAGCATCTGGATAAACAATAAAAACTGGGACAAATAATCTAGTTGAGGCAATTACCTTAGCATAAATGTATATATTATTTATAAATGACTTTGAATATATAAATAATATTGATAAAATTTGCATGAGTAAAAAGAGACATAATTATCAAATGATGCCTCAAAGCAGTGGATGCTGCTGGCTGCTTGCTGCCCTGATTCCCATCCGGGGGGACCCTGCCCCAGCCCTCTTTTGGTGCTAAAATTATGACACACGCATTAAACTGAGCTGAAAAATAGAGCCTAAATCAAGTAAAGCAGCTCAGAAAAGCCAGTGCTGCCCACGTGGCCTGCCCAAGCAGGTTTGATTTCGGGTGGGATTTTAGAATGTGGCTTTCCCCGTGGTTGTCATCCTAGCATCCCAGCTCAGCAGAGATTTTACCGCTCCCCTGCCTCCACGGAAACCCACGAGGCACTTTTCTAAAGTTAAATTTGCCAGCAAAGTGAACATGTGACCGAGTCAAGCCCTCGCCTGGTCTCTGAGCTGCCGCGAGATGAAGTTGTCTGAGCCTGGCGCGTCCCACACACCGCACGCGGCTCTTTAATAAAATTGGCTGAGATTTGTTGATAAGCCTGAAGCAAAGTCAATGTGAAGTGTCAATCCCACCGTTCGCGGGAGCCTTCAGGGGTCAAGCTGCTTCCTCGCTATGATGGTCGTATCAAAGATATGTCAGCCGCGTGTTAACTGTTTTCTTATGAATCGCGCTCGAGATCAGACACGAGACGCAGATAAACGAAAGCAAAGGGGCTGGGGCTGAGCTGTGCTTTGCCAGCCAAGGCTCATGCTGGCCCACGGGGCCTCCACAGCCTCCGACCCGTGGCCACAGTGGCCAGGCCAGGGTGGCAAAGGCCGGCCAACGGCCCGGGGACCACCGGGGGGGTGAGTGGGAGAGACACAGGCGCCAAATCCCCTTTAGCCCCATGGGTGCCACAGCAGGTGCCAGGCTGTTCTTAGTGGGACAAGCATCTCATGGTTGTGCAGTCCACACTAAGTGAAGCTGAAAGAGAAGAAATCAAAAGAAGTGGGGTTTAATTAAGTCTCAACCAAGATTTATGCAACTTTCTCTCCCCATCATAAATATTAATAAGGAGCAAGCAGTGGCTCTGTGCGGCAGGCACTGTCGAGCCATGAAGAGATGTTAATTCCAGGCTCTTTGAGATGGACTAAGCGTGACACAGAGCCTCTTTGATTTGGAATATGCCTTGGGTTGAAAAGTTAAATAACATGAAGGGGGATTTAGTGGGTAGTAAACCATTAGTGAGTCCGGGATTTAAACTCCAGTACGCATGTAGAGTATTTCACGATTGCCAAACTGATTAATGGAAGTGTTGCCAGAGGAGCTCCCTCGCCAACACCGGGCGCACACTGGCGGCAGGGTCTGCACGGCCGGGCTGGCAGTGGCGGGACGCGGGACTGGTGGGGTGCAGGTGCCGTGGGGAGCAGCAGGAGGGACCTCCCAGAATGGGACACAGAAGCCAGGGCACCCAAGACACCCCTGCCCTGCACACCCTGCAGGTGGTGATGAAAGGTGACACAGCCAGCCTCGGTAAGGACTCGCAGAGCCCACTAAATCTCCAGCCATCCCTTAAATAAAACTTTATGCTGGCTAATAAATTTTAATGCCACTTGTCAATGCTTGATAACTGCAATCATTTAACAGAGGAGGAGAAACCCCAGTGCAGGAGCATAGTGCTGTGCTGTGCGTGGTGCCCCGGGTGCCCACTGCATTGCTGCCCCTCTGCAGGGCTGCTCACCATGTCCACCCAGCAAACAAGCAAATCCTGCCAGTTCCTGCCACCTGGGTGGCAGATCTGCCCTTCCTGGTGTGCACCGAGGAACAGGCATAGAGCTGGAAAACAACTGCGGCCCAAGGAGAAGAGCAAAGGGCTCTGCAGGTGACGTTCACACCGAAGCTTAATGACAGCAACACCAGTGTGACACAGCTCAGTGTTCCACATGCACCATGCCCGCTCAGTTGATGTCTTGATTTCCTCACCCTCAGGCTGCACTGCCTGGCGCAGTTATGAAGTCTGCTGGCAGCTCCGACCATTACACAGCACAAACCCACAATTTCAACACCGTGTTTGTGTCCACTTGAGGTTAAGAAGTGTGAGAAGTGTGTCTGTGAGGATGAGGTCTGTCCCTAGGTAGAATGAGCACAGTGGGGCTCTGGCCCTTGGCTGCAGCTGCTCAGCCACACTGCAATAATCAATAATGATAATAATTATTACAGGACCTGCATGAATTTCCTATCAGATTAAATCACACAATGAATAATTTTCATGTTTTATTAAACAAAATCCTCTTTCTGAAGAGGTTTCATGGTCCTGGTGTCTTTGGTTTGCCACAGCAGGACATTGGGATGGACCCAAGCACAGGCTGCTCTGGAGGGACAGGGGCACGGATGCCCTTGGCTTCCCTCTCTGCTCTCATGTGTCCGTGTGGTGCTCACAGTTTGCACCAACCTGCTTAGCCCGTCAAATCCAGGTCTCATCAGCATGGCTTTAAGATGGTCTGAATTAGCCTGGCTTTAACCCCCTCATCCTCTGGACATCTATTTTTAGGAAATCTATAAAGCTAGGAAAAAAACACCCCTACATGGCCTCAGAGATGAGCCCCCAACACGTGAGTGTCACCGCCTTGCTGCGAAGGTCTCACAGCACTTCACAAGTCCCGGGCTGCCAGGGCAGGGGATAAACCTCATGGCTGTGTGGGCCGGTACCACCTTGGCTCGGTCCTGCGCTGTGCCAGCCTGGGGCTTGAACCCAGCCACTGACTGGTACAAATAATTGCTGTTTTTTTAAATTTGCTGGTCAAACAGGAAACAAGGAGAATAAAAAGCAATTTATGCCATCTCAAAACAGTAATTTTCAGTGTGTTTTAGGATAGAAAATAAAAGCATTTGCTTTTGGAAGAATGAAATGTTGCATTTGGAATTTTGGAGGTCAATTGCAAAGAATAATCAAAAAAGTTTTCAATTTTCAGAAAACTGCTTTTGAGGCAAACAAATGAAGCCAACAGATTTGTTTGGTTTCACAAAAAAAAAAAAAATCTGGGAACTGTGATTTTCATTACGAACTCAAAACACTTTCCCAGTCTCACTGGGGACCCTGAGCCCAGGTGAACCAAAGTTCACCCAACTCAGCATCTCTCAGCATCCTCCTGCAGATGCAAGAGGGAGGGACCTGGCTGCATGGCCAAGGTGGACCACAGCCCCACACGTGCCCCTTCTGAGGGGCAGCCTTGCTCATTGGGTTTTTCATTCTTTTATCCGCGTTGTGCAGGGCAGGATGGTTGTGGTGAGTGGCTGCTGGGCCTGCCCAGCAGAACTGAGCGAGAGGAACCACCTCAGTAGGTAGTGTGTGGGAACAGATCAGATTTAACTTGCTGGACAGGGAAGCATCATGCAGGCAGGAGATACTGTGGAAAGGATCAGCTCGCTTTGCATAATAGCATTTCCTTCCTCCACTCGCCTCACATGCTGCCTTGCAGCACGGCTGCACACTGAGATTTCATGTAATTTTGTTTTAGTGCAGAATTTAATGTTAAGTTTAAATATGTAATTATCTTTAATTGAAATTACATCCATGCTTTTCATTAACAAGATGCAAAGAGCGAGCAGTATAACGCAGAGAGATGTGGGATCCAGGCTGCACACGCGCCAGGCCAGGTTGCAGGTTTGCTGCAGCTCCATCCTGGGCGAAGTCCTGTTAACTCTCATAAGAAGTTTCCACGGGTGGGTTTAGAAGGGTGCCCAGGAAAGGGAGGTGGTGGGCCCCCCTGCCTGGCCCTGGCGGTGCCCCGGCACTCAGTCCCTGTGCTTGCAGGGTGCTCCTGCACCCCCCGCACCCCAAGGTGCCCTGGCCAGTCCCTAAGGTGCTCCTGCCCAAACCCTCCACCCCAGCCCCGAGGGGTCAGAGGGGCCCGGCCCGGCGGCTCCTGTGCCGGGGGTGACGGCCAGGGCAGAGCCCACCCCAGGGTCCGGGCGGAGCGGAGGCGCGGGTCAGCGGGAATCCATCCCTCACGGCACAGAGAAGCCCAGGGAAACGCCGACAGGTCTGGATCTCCGAGCGCTCCCGCCTGCCCGGAGGTCCCCGGCGCGGTGTCCCCGCGGGGCAGCGCGGGGCAGCGCGGGGCAGCGGGAGCAGCGGGAGCAGGAGCGCGGAGCGGGAGCGCGGATGGAGCGCAGAGGAGCGCGGAGCGACGCGTCCGTCGGCTCCGGTCACCAGGGGGTAGCATTGGTTCGGCGCTGCCGCTCCTGCCGCCGCCGCTCACAATATGGCTTCGAAATCACCGGGGTCTGACCCCTTTCAGGAGAACAGATACTGGTTTCTCTTTCAAAGTAGCCCAGGAACGGCGCATTTCCATAAGTGGACGTAAAATTGCATTTAGAAGCGACCACGGCCCCTCTGTCATGTTGCATGGAAAAAATCATCCGTTTCTAGATTTAGTCCTTTTCAGACCTTAAGGTCAGTGATTCAAGTGGACATTAAACTAATACAGTAAGACAATGTTGTTACAATTGTCTGGTGGCTCTTCTGAAAACCTATTGCTCCATTCAAACCCTTGTACTTGGTTCAGAGCTGCTCCTCAGCCAGCTCTCTTCCCCTGGGGAGCTCGGGGCTCACCACCACACCTAAAACTGCATCTTTTAGAAGCCGTGCTGCTCTGGGGTGTTCTGCATCTTTACAGTTCCAATGGGATAATCCGGTCCCTCGCCCTGACACTGGTTAAGGGACACACAGGGCAACCAGCCCTGTCCCAGCAGAGGGGTTCCTGCTGCTGACTGTTATTACTCAGGAGCCCCGGTCACGGTGAAGAAAAGGCTTGTCAGAGCCGTATCTCAGCAGCCAGCACTTGCCACAGACCTTGGTTCAGGCTGGGAAAAGCATTCTACATTTTTGATGTAATGTTTCCTAATGTTTCACCCAACAACCCATAAATTTCACAAGAACAAGCCTATAAAGGGTTTGTTTGAGGAGAAAAGGACAGATTGCTACAGGCTGTAACTCTGTGGAGTGAGAGGCCTTTAAAGAAGCTCTTGACAAACAGCAGGAGAAGTGCTGTACACGCACAGGACCATTCCTCAGGGGATGTTGCTCTCCCACCAGACACGTGGGCTGGATCCTGCCCTCCCCAGCCCCATCCTGGCTGCTCCTCCAAATCTGCCGCCTCTGCCTGGGCTGCTGCTCTGCAGGGCACTGTGATGGATCCTTGGTCTGCAACAGTGTGTCCCCCCCCCCCCCCCCCCCCCGCGCCACCCCCCCGGCGCCTGCACCCCCCCCCCCCACGGTGGCAGCTCCCGGATGATGCACGTCCTGCCGACACACAGGGCAGTGCAAAAATGGCACAAGCACCTCAGAGGAGCTTTCTGAGCAGAGAGCAGAGCACAGCACGTGGCTGGGGCAATCACACTTGAGGACACTTCTTACCCCGCCTAATCAGCCGAATTTAAATTTCTCTGAGCAATTATTTTAAAAGCAAGGAGACAGGCCTTTCTGGGTGCGAATGATCACATTGCTCACTGTCTGCTCCATAAACTCAGGTCTTTGTTGCCACCAAAGCAGCTTCTGTACCTTTTGCATGCACGGTTCCTATGGATTTACACTAAATGCTCCTCAGACTTGTTAGCAACAGTCAGTGAAACAATCAGCACATGCTAAAGTCCTGCTCTGACAGTGCAATCAATTAAATATCAATTAATCTGTTAATCAGTGCAGAGGATACACAGAACAATGCCAGTGATGGCTAGTCTCTAACCCTGGATATCTCACACCAGTCCACGTATGTAGTTTGGCATTTACATTATTTTTTTGAGAGGGAGGTGGGTTTCCAATCTGTGGGGCAGAGCTGGAACAGCACTGCAAATGCTTCTCCACATCTACTTGTTAGAAGAGCTAAATAACTTCCTTCCTCCCTATCACCTGCATTTGCCTCTTCTGCTGTGGTCATTTTCAGCCAACATCCTTGCACGTGAAATTTAGTAACGTTCCTGAAAAGTGCTTTTTAAACTCATAGGCTGAAATACCTTCCTAACTGCACTGCAGATCATCAGTGTGAGGCTGGCACTCGGATGCATAATTCTAATGCTGCATCCTTGTTGTTACCTGTGTGAGGCAGGAGCAATGAGAAACAAAGCGTGTTGTCCTGCATAACCCAACGCCTGTCAGGAATTCCCACTGCTGACCTCATGCTTTCTTGTCCTGCAGAGCCAAGGCTTTATCAATGCAGAAGATCCCAGAGAACTTGGAGAAAAAAAAATATTCAAGGTCTTAGGAATTTGCTTCTAAATGGGAAGAAACTAAATTTGCCATGGAAGCTGTCACAAATTCCTCTTCCAGCTGTGCAGATAGGAAAGATGCCCAGATCCTTGTGTCCCAAATCTTGGCACTCTCCAGGAGTCTGGCCGATACACGTTTCTCCCGTGGTCTGCACAACTGAAAGGACCTGGCAGTCCCCACCACAGCCATGCAGCAGCTCTTTTCCTCTCGGGGATGCACTCTGGCCCTGGGAGCTGCTGCCTCATGAATGGGTGCAGGGTCCTGTCTGCCTCTTGTTCTGGAGATGGCTCCTCCTGCCCTGGGGACCCTGGCTTCATTGGGTGTCTGAAACAGTTCCTCAGCACTGACATTTGTGGCAGTGGTGCTTTGCTCCTCAGGGCGCTGCTTCAACGGCTCTATTTCTCAAGCATTCCTTCTTGCTCTTCCTTCCTTCCTCCTCCAACCGGTGACCGTTTGCTGTTTTTCAAACCCCCGAACACATCTCATGGTAAAGCCAGCACAGGTGGCCCCAGAGACCTTTTCACCTTGGGCATGTCCTGCCTGTTCCTTAACCTGATTTGGATGTGTCTGTGATGTGAGTGATACACCTACCCAGAGCCCGAGACCTCCAGAAGCCACTGCTCGTTTCCATAGACCCCCATAAATGGATAACTGGCTCTTTTAATCTTGTTACTAAATTGTAATGGAATTATCCCTCTAATCCTTTGGAGCAAGAGCAGAACTCAGCCACCAATATAAAATTAAAAAAAAAAAAACAAAAAAAACCTACAGTAATCATAGATTTTAAAAGTATTTATTTTGTGCTGCTCTCAGATAGGCTGTATATAAAAATTTATTTCAGGGGAATAATGCCATGTAGTGCACTTTGTGGCTGCACTGTGATTAAGTCCTTTTTAATCTGCTGTGTATGTTGAGGTGCAGCGCTTTCCCAGCACAGCTCCCTCCATGCCAGACTCTCTATTAATGGGGTTACCGGCTTATCGGAAAGAGGCAGAATTACCCAGCTCCAGGAGGTTTTTACTCTGATCTGCTTAGAATCCTGGGCCATTCCAGGGCAGGGAGGGCTCAGGGACGGTAAGCCTGTTTCCTCCTCAGGACCATGTGCCCCTCACTGCTCTATTTTCTTACAAGGAACTTTCTAGCTGGTAAATCTGTTTAGAGTGATTGGTTCCTGCTGCTGCTCTGTCTGTCTGTCTGACTGCCTCACCACAGGCAGTTGCTGTCTGCTGCCAGGATGGGCAGCTGACACTGCTGACGGTGGGATGGGGAGGCAGAGATGGAGCCAGCAGACAGGTCAGCAAGTGCCCCGTAGCTGAGGTTGCCTGGACACAGTCGTAGTGAGCACAGCAAAAGTGTGCACGAAGGAAGAAATCTCTGGCAATAGGACGGGAAAGTGCAGTTGGCTCTGGAGCCTGGGGTACCTGGTGCTGTCAGGAAAAGCCATCTGGTGCTCCACGGTTCAGCGCACGGAGCCATCCTGCTTGTAACGCTGCTGCCATGTCCTCCTCCTCACCACCATTTCAAGTAACAGGTCCTTTTCAAGCCTTTCCAACCACAGTTCCCAAATCCTGACCCTCAGAGGTGGTGGTGAAGTGGGGATGGGGACCAGGGCAGCAGAGGCTGTGGTCAGGACAAGCAGAGCCTGGTGAGAAGGGATTTTATTCATGCACCACAACCCTGATATGGTGGGGGCATGAGGAAAATCATTTGGCTGATGCAAAAGCATCCTTTGGAACCAGACGGGGTTACAGACAGAAACACATCCCTGCCTGTGTGGGCACGGGGGCTCGCAGCGGGGTCTGTGCGATGAGAAGGAAGAAGCATTGGCACGCAGGAGCTCCGGCCCCAGTTTGCTCTGTGCCTGGCACGTGGGGCGAGGTAGGGAGCGAGGAGGCAGTGGGTAGGGATGTGCTAGCGTCTTGTCACAAAGCATTTGCTGACCTTTCTGTAAATATTTCTCAGAAAAGGCTAAATGCCCGGGTCAGTTCAGAGGTGCTGTGCTGTGATCAGCACTTTGCCCGGGGCCGCGGCCACGGCTGCCTTTGACAAATGGCAGTTGACCCAGAGGCAGCGCGGGCGCAGGCAGCAGCGCGGCGCGGGGGCAAGGCCGGCCTGCGGCACCTCGCAACTGGAACGCCCTCGACTGCGCCCGCCGCGGAGGGCTCGGTTCCAACGGCCACGACTTCCAGGAGTGGGCAGAGGATGTTTTAGGGAAACTAATGCAATTTAGTCCTTAATAAACTGAATGCTGCAGAACACAAGACATTTATGAAATGCCACTTCTCACCTGATGGCTTTGCCTGGATTTTCTAAACCCAAATTAAAGAGGCCTTATCCATTCACATTGCAAACACCAGATATGAAGTGGAAAGAGTAATTTCATGGAAGGTCATATCATCTGACTTAAAGCAACATTACACAAGGGCAAGAAAAGGGTTTCACAGGGATGATTTTAAATGTGAACTGTATTCCTCTTTTTTTTTTTTTTTTTTTTGTCATTTGATGGCAGAAACTACTGCGTGGAAATTAAAGCTCAGATTTATAAAGTGAAGTCTTATAGACCAGACCCCTGCAAATACTGTGCTGCTAAATACAAACAGCTGGAGAAACACCCCCCAAACACTGTCTGTTGGCAGGACGCACTGTGGTTAGCACGGTATTTCATCAGTTCGACCAGCCCGCGAAAAACCTGCCCTGGTTATTTACATCAGTTTAACCCTGATCCCACTGGACCCGCTTACACTGGTGAAAAGGAAGCTGATGCAGTGGAACCTGGTAACAAATTCTTCACGACAGCGTTTGCACGCAGGAGGCTGCACAGGACACGTTGGGCTGGAGCAGAGCGTCTGTGCCGAGCAGCCCTGGGTCACTGCGCGCTGCCCTGGACACACTGCAAGCAAGGGGAGGGAGGTGAAGGGAGGATGCACTGCACAGCGAGTCTTCAACACACTTTCCTCTTGACACCAAGTACCTGGCACGCCAGTGCTTTCCTGAGCTGCTCTCTGTTCCCACTATGACCCAAACGCTGTCTTTGCACGGCTGCTCCTGCTCACCCCTGCACAACTGCAGCTAACATCCCCCTCCTGCTCCCGGAGACACAGAGAGGGAATTTGTTAAAGGGGCTGTCAGAAGTTCAACACCTCCACAGCAGCCAAAATGCTGGAGGAATGCTCAGGAGGTTGGCACGAGCATCGAGGACTCGACACGTCCCCCTGCTCTGACACCGACAGCCTGGTGAACGGGTTTGCACGGGGCTGTTCCATGACGCGTGTGCGCAGGAATGTGTGTGCATGTGTGCGTGGGAATGCCTCAGCCCCCAGCCCCCAAGATTTATGTGTGTGCTTAACTCTTAGCAGATGAGAAATCCCATTGAGACTATGCATGTGCTACAGGTTAAAGACACGCATAAAGCTTTGAAGAGTCTAAACCTTAGATTATAAAGATTATAAATTTTAGAAAGAGAAGGACAACTTCTGTGCATGGCAGCAGTGTCCTGCAGACAAGGGACAGCTTCTGTCTGCAGCTGCATCATCTCACCTCCATCCCTGCCACTGGTACCTGCACGGCAGGAACGCTGAGCCCCAGTGGGTGCCAGGCCCAGCTGGGGGAGGGTCTGAGCAGGCTGGTGGTCACGGTGCAGGCATCAGGGGAATGCATTTCTCAGTGCACTAAGCTTCAGCAACTCGAAGGAAGGGAAAGCAATGAGAACCAGATGATATGTCCGTTTCTCTTTCGGCACTGGAGCTCCTACGCGCCTAAGCGGGACGCTGGAGCGGTCGCAGGCTGATAGCGACGCGTGCCCAGGAGAGCCAGCCGTGCCCGGGGGCTCCTCACGGGCACTGGCCCCTCCTGCTGCCTCTCCGAAAACAAAATGGGGACATGCCTGAGTTTTGCCGCGCTCAGGTGGGCTGTGCTGAGTGGCAGAGCCTGCGGTGCAGGTTCAGGGGTGCCCGCTGGCCACCAGTGACCCATCCCAGTCACAGGGAACGCTGTGGCACGCAGGCGGCATCAGCCATCCGGTGTTGCTTTGTATAATTTCAAAAGGACAGGGCAAGAGGAAACTATTTCCTGCTACTCTGTATTTTTAATTCAGATTTTCACAGCTCTGCCTGTCCTAAATCCCAAGCAGATGGTGCAACTCAGCCCGTCTCCTCCAGCAGGGATGATCCCCGGGGCCTCCCTGCAGAGAGTGTACGTTTCAAAGGATAATTCCACAAGCACTTCTTACCCTGATCCGGAGCCTTCTGAGCATCCGTGTACTTCATCACTCTGCACACAGACCTGCCCCTGCCTCGCACCAGCCTCCGCTTGGGGCTTCCTTTTCTCTTTTAAAAGGCGAGCAGAGTCACAAGCCCTTTGGCTCGGCCTGGGAAGCAATGGCAACTATGAAACCAAGAACCAGAAGTAAAGAACAAAAGGGCGAACAAAAAGAGAAGAGAAGGCAGATCTCTGCACGGCTTCTCTGCCGATGCTACAGAAGCGGGGCCGTCCCCTCACTTTCCAGGCGCAGTGGCGGGGGCAAGAGAAGCTCTTTACAAAGCCCCTTCCCCACACCCACAGCACCTTTTTGTGCTCGTGAAGCATTTCTGCGCTAACAAATCCCGTTTGATAATTGTGTTGCAAAAGCCTCACTCTGAATATTTAATAGAATTATTGCTAGTTATCAGCACAAGGAGGTGATAAATCACCAGCCGCCTTTCCCCAACACCAGGCAGAGCTATTAGGGGGTTTCAATCACGCTTCCCACCCTGCCCCCGTGGCAGAATGACCATGAATTACAAAGAAAAACAAACAAACAACCTGCCCCCACCTCCCCGGGTTTCATTCCTTTGCAAAATAGAAAGATAAAGCTGCCCTCGGGGGCTCTGGCCTCGGCCCAGCCATCCCCGAGTGCCAGAGACCAACTTTGCGGGTCCCTCTGGCGCTGCCCCCCCCCCCGGCAGAGCCCCCCGGCTCTGCCCCCCTCCGCCGCGTATGAATGAGGTGATCTTTTAGCTGCCCTTTGTCTCGGAAAAAAATTAATTCTCATTTGCATTACCTCGACTAAATGTCACCCACCGATATTTTGTTAGACATTAGCAATGCTGGCAGAGAGGGGCACGGGATAATTGCGTTCTGCCTAGCGGTGGGATTTACATAATTTCAGACAGCAATTAAAGAATCCCTGGGAATTTTTTTTTTTTTTCTCTTCCAACCTCTCCTACAAAGAAAGTGTTCGTTTACATTAAGCGCTCAGCTCCTCGCTGTTCATTTGCATAAAATTAAAGGTTTTTGTGTTCTGGAACAGCAGGGTAACATTTAAAATTCCGTTTCAAAAAGCTCACCTTAGAATAATAAAATGTTAATATCATTTCACGGGCTGGAGAAGGTTGCCAGCTGCCTTTCACTTCAAACTTTTATCCAATACTAACTGTTTGGGTGGGTGATATTATTAATTTTTTTTTTTGTTAAGATATAAACTTTCTTGAAAAAGTAGAGGGATGTAAACGCGTCTACCGATGGGTCTCCGCAGGGCTACTCCGGAGCAGAATGTTTGTTTACTCCATAGTTTTTTAATTAAAAAATCATGCAAAAGAGCAGCAGTGGAATATTACAGGCTTTAATGTGCCGGCATACTCCAGACTACGAGAGGAAATGCAATTTGGATCAACCCCCTCCCATTTGCTTTCATGGAGATGGAGGTGGCACTCCAACACGAGATGACTTCCACTCCAAGACGGCGTTTCCACGTCCAGAGCAGGGCCTGGTGCCACGCTGGCAGGGGCAGAAGGCCCAGGCAGCAAGGGCGGCATCATGGAAAGACAGCTGAGAGCCATCCCCTCGCTCCCAAGGCTGGCAGGGTCTCCCCCAGACCCCCTCCCTCCTGCAGGCTCCCCCAGAGCCTGGGGAGGTGGAAGGGCTGGCGAGGAGCATCTCACACGGCTCCCAGCACTCAGGTGCCCGCCCGGCCACACGCTGCTGGGACCCCTTGGCCCAGGCACCACGCAGCTCCTGGCTCGCAGCCGCTGCTCCTCCGGGCAGGGAGCGGGCAGCTGTCCTGCGGATGCTGAGGAGGAGGACGGTGGCTCAGAGGGCTCCGTGACACAGCGCGCGTGGGAAAGGGCCGGGAGCAGAGGCCGGAGGCCGTCTGAACTGAAGCTCTCCCAGCCGTCAGCTGCCTTCATTCTGGGCACCCCATCAGCTAAATAATAAAAAATGACATTTCCATTTAAAGATGACACTGTTGAGGTCCCTGAACGACCTTTCTCCATCGCCAGGGTCTCTCGTGCCTGGGAGGAGTTGTCGGCAGCGTTTCCTGCCCTGTGCTCTGAGGCCAGAGCCCCCAGCAAGGCGCGCTGGCTCTGGATGGCTCTGCCACCATGGCCACTGCAGCCAGGCAGGGAGCATCCCACGGGGCTGGCAGCCACCAGCAGCCATGTCCCCTTGCACAAGTCCTGGAGATGTGGAGCTTTTCCCCCACCCCATGACAGCCCCATTGCAAGTGGGGGGAACCATGGCTGTGGGTGTGCAGGTGACCCATCCTGTGTGGCACTGGGCTGGCACAGGCTCTGCAGGAGGAGCAGCGCTGGCACCAGTGCAGGGCTGTGGGGAGGTGGGACATGAGAAGAAGCAGCTCTCTTCCAAGATGTGTATTCACCCCCAGAGCAGCAGCACACTGTCACCTGTGGTGCCACCTGTGGTGGCTTCAGCAGAGGAGCAGTGGCAGCAGGGAGGAGATGCAGTGAAGCACATGCACGATCCTCCTCGTGGCAATTGCACAACAGTGCTTCTGGGACACTAGGACAGTGCTGCAGGGTGACTTCCACTTCAGAGAGAGGTGTCAAAAGTCTCCCAGTGTGGAAGGGACTTGGTCACAGCAGACCAGGAACCTCTGGGGGGTTCTGAGTGCCCTCCATGCAGGGCAAGGTCCTTCATGGTTGCCTAGGAGGAGACAGCGTCTGAACACAGGGCAGGCGTGCCGTCTTTTTTTAAGGCAATGTGCCAAAAAGCTCCCTCTCAGCCTCTGTCCCAAGCCCGCGGGTGCCAGCCTGGGTGCAGGACTGCGGCAGGGTGAGGGGTGTCAGGCTGCCCTGCCCCCCAGCACTCATGGGGTCAGGGGGTCCCCACTGCACCCACACTCACCCTTCCTCCCTTTGCCAGCCTTACCCTCCTGCCGCTGCCTGCACCAACCCTGCTCCTCTGCAGCCACGCTGGCCACCAGCCCTCACCCCCTCCTCACCCCATCCCTCCCCACCGTCCCCATCACCGCTGCCCCGCACGGCCATCGCGGGGGCGTCTCTTACGGAGGGGCTCCCAAAGCGGCTGAGGCAGGAGGAGATCTTCCACCTGGCAGTCCTCTTATCTGCCACCATTTGGGGCTGCTGTAGGATTGTTGCAAAAAGTATTTCATTAAAAATGAATCTAAATCCCAGCCGTTGTGTTATCTGACTGGTTCACAGGCAGGAGAACATCGAGCACAGTCTACAGTCCCTGGTGCCCATGTTTGATTCCTGCTGTAGTCTCCAGGCCACTGAGACTTCTACCTGCCTGCCAGCAACTGCCATTTTTCCACAAGGATTTGCACAGGGAATCTACACCTTTGCAGCTACATCAGACATGAGCGCAGGGCAGACTCAGGCTTGCAAACCCCCAGCTCGCCAGCAGCCTATTGTACATGTTTTCCAAACTGTCTGGAAGTGAGAAAAATCCCTGTATCCCTGCGCACACGGACACGGATCGGGACCAGCATGCTGAGCACTTCACGCTCACAAGTACAATACGTGCCACCCTGGTGTCAGCTGGTGTCATCACCACCCACATCACCCCCTCTGCCAGGACATATCCCAGTTCTCCACGGTTTGCTCTGCTCTCCACACGCTCCCCCTGAGAAGTTTTAAAAGCCATCACAAAACCTGACTGTCGTGGGCAAGCAAAGCAATGAGCAGTAGCAAAACAGAGGATGAAGAATAAAATATTTTAGTCAGGGAAAAAGTGGCACAACTCAACTCTTCCACAAATACCCTGAGCAGGCGGCAGCAGAGCTGGGAGGCACCAGGCAGAGGCCCCAAAGAGCAGGTCCTGCACCCCCAGAGAGATGCCTGCCCCTCCTCTAACGCCGCAGCAGCTGAAAGGACAAGATGCTTTAATTTATAATGCAAAAAATCTGCATTTTCTTTCTTTTTCATATTGGCTTCACTGGGACACACAGGACTGACACCTCCCTGCTTAGAACGACCCACTCAGGTCAGCTGCCACCCCTCAGCACAGCCATGCGAGCTCTCGCCCCCACCCTCCCCTCGCAGTGCGCGCAGCACGCGCCCGAGCGCAGAGGTGTCACCGCGTGCCGGGCTCACGGACGCCGAGACCCACACATGGGCTGCGAGCTGTGCATTTGGGAGGGATCACAGCCCAGGGCTCTACCCTCCCGGGGAACAGCAGCTCTCCAGAAGCTGTTTGCCTTCTGGTTGAACATGAAACAAACTTTCTTAAAATGGAAATGAAAAAGATTTGCTTGGGAATTTCTCCTAGGGAAAAGTAATGAATTCGTTTAAAAATTTTTCTGTTCAAAATTTGTTTTCATTACTTTTACATTATTTTATGACATCAGTAGTAGCGTATAATGTGACCTGTCATATCATGTCAAGTCATGTCATAATACGCATAATGGTAGAAGAAGAGCATAATATTACATGTCATATTGACATAATCAGAATATTCTATTATTATTGACTTTGTCAAACTAATTACAACACGGACAGGAAATACTTTGCTATGGAAAATAAGAATTAAAAGTTGAACCTACAACAAATAATAGTTATTTCCCTTTGCAACTCTATTTTTATGCGTTTTCAATGTATTTGTATAAAAATATTTAGACTAGTATATTACATCCTGTTATGCACTGCTACATATAATTCCCCAAAATCATGGGATAATAAATATCAAAACAGTCCAAGAAAAATTTTCAGTTTGAAACTGTTGCAATTTTTCACGATAAACAATTCTCAAACTAAAGTTGTATGTATGAAACCTAATAAATGTTCCCCTTATACAACAGCTACATGAAAAGAGCTACGTAAACAAAACTGCACGTCCAGAGAAAAGCAGTGGAGCTGGGCAAGGGTCTAGAGCACAAGGACAGGACAAGAGGAACCGGCCTCAAGCTGCCCCAGGGGAGGTTCAGGTTGGAGCTGAGGAGCAGTTTCTTCCCCTTGAGGGTTGTCCAGGGCTGTGCCAGGGCAGGGGTGGAGTCCCCGTGATCCCTGGAGGGGTTTCCAAGCCCCCCATGGAGCTGTGGTGCTGAGGGACAGGGGTCAGTGGTGCCCTGGCAGCACTGGAGGGACAGTTGGGCTTGATGAGCTTAAAGGGCTTTTCCAACGGGAACGGTTTTGTGATTCTGAACATAACAACCTTTTAGAGAAGACTCCCCGATAGCTGTGCAGCGTTTCTGGAGGAGGAGCACGGGTGGTTTGAAGCTCTCGCCCATGCACCAGCTGCTCACGCACCCCTGCGCACGCGTGGCCGTGCCCGCTTCGCCAGCCGCCCCTTCCACTCTCGGGCTTACACTGAGCCCCCTGGGATTTCTAATTGACTTGACATGTTATAAATTGACTAACTTGGTTGTGATTGCTGTGAAGAATGGTACTTTAAAGGACTCAATATCTGTATATCTCCCTTTGATAAACATTGGCTTGCTGAGCTTAGATCTTATTTATTTACCCTTGGAGCAGGTTCATTACTATGTATTAGGTAGATATGACATATTTATGGAAATATGGGGACTCTTTGTGGAATATATTAAGATTAAATAAATCATTGACTATGTGGTCAAGAACTACAGCAATCCTGATGAATGATTCCATGATTTTTTTTTTTGATTCTTGTATAATTTTAAGAGCCATCCCCTTTGTCTTCCTGGACTCCTGCAGAATTCCCTGTACCACCCCTAATGCACTGGGAAATGCAAGATGTGCACCTTTGCTTGAGAAGGAAGCTCCAGATCCCCTGTGGCCCACGCCCTGAGCAAAAGGCCCGTGAAAGGTGCCCAGGAGACCCCAGTGTGTCCAGCCCCTGGGAACCTGCTTAGCAAGCTGAGAAATGGTTCTGATTTCGTTACCCCACATCATCCCATTTACTGTAATCTGCCACATGCACCCATTAGCCAATGAATTTACATATCTAACGGCACATTTTCACAAATTAGTGGTAATTACATTTAAAACAGCTATTTTGATACAAATCAATGAGAGCCATGGCTAATGACATAAATGCTATTTCACGTGTCCCTTGGTCTCACTACAGGAATCAGAGGAGATCCTTGTACCAGTGCAGTGCTGGCAACAGGCTCAACAAAAAAGGCTTTTCTGGTGGGCGTAAGCCAGCTGGGCAGAAACAGAACAGGGCATCCAGGAAGGCTCCACGGACACCCTCTGCCCTGTGTTATTTCAGTTCTTCACTCCCCTTCCTTCCCAATCCTGCTCACATTTCAATAGTTGGTGCTTGGTAGCGGCACCGTCAGCAGCAGTGTAAAACCAGCATCAGCACACGTGACTGCATCACCAGGCCCAGCCGTGCCCATCCCCACACCAGCCACAACCACACGCCTGCCCCGTTGGCACCACGCGCACGGGGCCGGAGCTCGCCAGGACTGGTCCCCACTTGAGGACAGGAGCACTTCGGGCTCTTCCTCCTGTATCAGGCACCTTTGTTTTCCAGCGTCTCTGCTCCCGTTAAAGACCCGCTCCCCACGCTGCCCTCCCAGGCTGCCGGTGGTCCCGCAGGTACCAGGTGGCTGGTGGGGGGCTGAACCCAGCAGCAGCCAGAGCACCTCTGCAGGGCATGTGCCCGGTTTTCCTTCCAGCTCAGGACAACTAATAACAGTCTGTAAATACTGGGGGATTCTTAAGGATAGTTAAGTAGCAAACTATCTGTTGATAATAAAATTTGCTTGCTTCTCACAGATATCCAATTTGCCTACTATCCAAAGAAAGGAATTGGGTGTCTGCTTCCTAAATTGTTTTAATCTCTGGCAAAGAGTGCTTCTGGCAGAGTCCCTCAGCTGGAAAATAGGAAATGAGTTAGAAACAATAGACAAACGTGAATAATACAGAGCTTAAGATGTCTGATCTGGATCTCGAGAAGTGAAGTTTAAAAAGATTCTTCAATTCACTTGCGCGTGACCACCCTGGGAAGGGGAGAGCCCTTCCCGGGGGGGGGACACCAGGGATGCCATGTCAGGTCTAGCAGCAACGTGTGCTCCCACCCTGCTGCCCGTCATGGGGACAAGAGGGGACGTGTCTCCCCTCTGGGAAAGGGGACTCGGTGCCGCTGTGTCAGGCGCAGGCAGACGCCCACAGTGCTGGGGACAGACATGGTACCGTGGGATTTAGCAGCTTGTCCAAGCTTGAACCCAAGAGATCTTTTTCCTTAATCCTTTGTTCTGAGGCATTTACATGCATCCCACTGCTCTGACCCCCGATCCCAGCCACTCGCGGCAGCACCAGCAAGAGGCAGTGTGGCTGCGGCACCTGCAATGCACCCGCCTGGGTGCTGGGTGCCCACACCCCCCATCTGCCCCCTGCACCCTTCTCCCACCGCTGCTCCTGCCCCTGCGCATCTATTGCCAGACTGCAACTGAGCTTAATCTTCACAGAAAATTTCTCAATAGGTCCTCAAACATTTTCCCACCAGAGTCTTAAAGGACTTCAAGAAATCTTAAAATCCTGGGGAAAAAAAAAACAACCAACAACCAACCTTTTGCTAATCTCCCAGCAGAGAGGTTCATACTTTTGTAACCCTGTAACCTTCGCATCATTGTCGCACTAGTTGAACTTTTCTATGCAAAGAGGCCCCTGGGCAAAAAGCTGCCCCCCACCCACCAGGGTACCTCCCACAGCAGCCTCCTCCCCAGGCTCTGGTCTGTATGGAGACTGCACCTCGGGCTCGGGTCCATACAGAGATGCCCTCACTGGCACCTGCGAAGGTCGCCTCTGAAAACCCGCCCTGTGCCTTCTCCTCTCTCCAGGCAGAGGATCGCTGGAGCCAGCGTGTGACTTTTTGGAA
Organism: Megaceryle maxima; assembly: GCA_024605025.1. Classification (NCBI taxonomy): domain Eukaryota; kingdom Metazoa; phylum Chordata; class Aves; order Coraciiformes; family Cerylidae; genus Megaceryle; species Megaceryle maxima. The sequence continues at coordinate 28,535 of JANHGN010009377.1, forward strand.
CTGATACCAAATTTCCTCCTTCTAATCACACTTTGATGCGAGGACAGTGCTCTCGGCATCGCACGAGCGCTGCCCTGAACACTGAGGGAAACGCTCTTTTCCATCGCACTAAGTGAAACAATTCAAACCGGGAAAATCTCGATAAAAGTTTAATTAGGAAAACGGACTCCATCTGTAACGTATCCCCATTCTCCCCATGTATTAACCCTTTTGCCATAAATCTGCCACCCTTGAAGAAACCTGCCTTCCTCACAAAACCTACTCAGGGTTCACATTATTTTAATCAGTTAGAGGGGTTTAATACATTATTGATTTTTAGGAGAATTGAAAAAGCTCCCGTATTAAGTCCAGGTTGCTTATTCTTTCTGTATATGACATTCAGGTACTTGTGAAAAATTATACCAATTATGAAATCAGCCATTTACTGCTTCAAAGTGCAATCAGTTGTCACACTGGAAAGCACTTGCTCCTGAATATTATTAGTTGGGCTATGTGCACAGGAAAGTGCTGAGAGGAAAGACTTTAACCAAAGGGCAATTGCATGAAATTTACTTAGAAATAGCTATTTATCACCCTTGGATTTCCTACTGTTCAAATCCACTGCAGACACTTTATGGAATGAAACAGCCATCTCACCAACGTAACTCAGCCAACTGAGGGGGTTTTTTCCTCACTGACATTAAATGAAAAATTTAGAAGTCATTGTAACAGCTTAAAGATGCATTATCCTTTTTGATGTGCAATTTTAGCTTCATATCAAAAGCCATATAAAATAACCCCCGCACAAACACAAAAAAGGAACTTTTAAAAGTTTTATGACATGTAGTTCATCTTACCTTTTATGCATCAAACAGGCACCGCTTCTCCTGCTGTTCTCAGAGACCATTGCATGATTACCACTATGGGGGAGAAAATATTGCCATAGCAGCAGCAAAACCAGGCGAAGGACGGATTAGTCTCTGGAGTCTGGAAATGGACGGGGAGAAGCTGAGCACCACAACGCCAGCAAATTCCTCCGAAGCCAGAGCACGGTGGAATTGCAGGAGAGCTGCCCATTAGAGGAGCCTTCAGTTGTGTCACAAACTGCCACCATTAATGGGTTTTGCTGCAGGCAACGAAGTGAGAGGGAACATAAATTAAAGAGGGTACATTCAAGAGAGATTTCTAGCTCAGTAAAGATGTCTTGTCCGCTTGTTTTCCAGAGTGGACAAGAATTTTAGAAAGCAAGGTCAACTTTTTCTGAAAGCAGGATGGAGCTGGTCAGCCTGGGAGTGCTGGCACAGCACCATCAATGTGCAGGACTAACTCGACTTTGATTACTGGTAGATGTGACCGTCGCTCTTGTTTTATTTCCCAGTCTGTGCACAGAACAGGGAGAGCAGAGCCACCTCAGACACCTTTGACACAAGGTGCCACTTCTTCCTCCCCTAATTCCCTCAGGCAAAATGCACAATAGGAATGGAACAGCTGGGCGATTTCCATGTTGGAATTGTGGCCAGGTGAACAGTGGTCTGGTGGATGCAGAGCCAGTCATCATGGGAATACAAGTAGTGTTCCCATAGGAAAATGGGAAAGCAGCTCCTGACCCACCAGGTCTTTCAGACCTAAACCAGGAGTGGAGTGAAGCCCCTGTACCTTTGAATGCAGTTGGCTTGTGCACAGCAACAGCACCCAAACCAGCCCAAGGGTTAGGAGATGGCGCAAGATGCTTCCTGCCTGCAGGTCTCTCCCAGCTCCTCTCCGGAGAGGGTCAATTCCAGGGATGAAGGAAAAAACACAGTAGAGCCAGTCTCATCCTTCTCTACATGGCAATCAGATCACTTGCCAGGTGGGTTATGGACCTGCTGGTTGCACTGGAGAGGTCCAGGCACCTGCTGTTTGTTACCCGAGCCATGCTGGACCAGCCAAGGGATGGCAGGGATCAGTTCTGCTGCCCAGGTCAGCACATGCCTGGCCTTGCTGAGGCTCACCAAGGTGAATCCAAATGAGCTCCCTGAGAGCACGTGTGCTCCTGGCTGGGAAGTCCTGCTCTGTGCATTTCAAAAGGCCCCGAAGCCGGTCCCCGAAGCATTCATCCCTGCTTCCTACGGGGCCCAGGTACATGCCACCCTCACTTAAGCCAAACACACAATCACAGACAAGGTCCCCATGCTCCAGGAAACAGGCAACGTCACTTTCAGGGCCAGATCAAGAAAGGGGAGAGGAGGTGCTGAAATTATCTGCCTTCCTGATACCCTTCAGCACGGTGCAGGTGCCTCAGATGTCTCAGACACAGCATGTTCAAAATGCACCAACAATCGACAGCAACCAGGATCTAATAGGCTGCTTTATGGCACAGAAATAATGCAAAACCAGAACACTTACTATATTTTAACTTAGCAAAAGGATTGTTATAATACCATTTAATTTAATAAATAGTAAAGTATTTATAAATGAACCATTTCATAAAGTGTTACCAATTTCTTCATACACAATAATATGATTTGCACAAACGTTTGTCCTTGAGGCAATAGAAATTTTCTTTGCAAATCAATCCTTACAAGGATTGTAATTAGTATCTGTGAAGGCAGCTAGCAGTACCTGTAGCTGTAGCTCTCCCATAAAAGCCCTGATTGCTGCAAGCTCTCACACAAAGCTAACGACACAGAAGGAAAATGCACACGTCGTCTAGACTATTCATTTTAATCAGGCAAGAGTGATTTTTTGTGGCCCATTTGATATGACTTTTACACAAGATACAACCTCGCTCCACAGGGGCTGGCGGAAAAGGTCAACACTGCTGTATAAAAATACATTTAAAGGAGGAGTTTAGAAAAGCAAAACCTACAGATAAGGACCAGCATTGTTCAGGCAGAGCGCAGGTGCTACATCTATCTAATGATTTCTGAGAAATTTATAAATCTTCTAGTTTGGTTTAAATGCTAAAAAATTTAAAAGTCAGGGCCTTTTTTTTTCCTGTTAGCTTCTTTCCTTAGCGACGGGATGCAGAGGAGAGCTGCTGTGTGGTGGTACACGTTCGAGTCAAGGTGGGCTTTAGCAGACACCGTTTCTTTAGAAATGGTTTTATGCCCCAAAGTGAGTCCAGCACAAACTCCTGCACCCTTCCTGGCCTGGAGGACAGAGCCCCCACAGCCTCAGTGAGAGGTGCTCCATGCTGCCAGCTCCCAGCACAGATGCTCGTGCCCTGTGAGGTGACCGAGGTACCTGCAGAGAGCCCTGGCCAGGCAGCTGCTGGCCAAGGAACTCCATCCCTGCCTCCCAGGGCACAATGAGGTCTCAAGCTACCTCCAGCCAGCGCTGGCAAGTCAGGGTGCCTGCCAGGAACCCCCAGGAGCAGCTTTGACCAGATACCTTGTCTTGAAGCACAATCACATCCACCAAGAGCATGAGGTGCCCAGAGGATCTGGATTATGACAGGGAGCAGGACACAGGGCTCACTGTGCCCAGGGCATGGGTGTCCTGGGCATGTGGCTGCAAACAGGATATCAATCTACACCCAGCCTGATGCTGCTGGCCCCTCTGTGTGCTCTCACTGGAGCAGCACAGCCACACCAGCACCCTTGTGCTTAAATCGGTGTTTTCCAGTCCCTGTTGTTATTACACGCTGTTCCAAAGCAGGGCTTTGCTGGCTGCAGTTCAGCTAATACTGCTCTTGATAATTAGTGTTAGTGCAAAATAAAATTAGCATCTCTCCCATGGCCAGCAGGAACGCCACAAGCCATGCCCCCAGAGCTGGAGCTCCTCTGAACAGCAGCACAGGACCAAGGCAGCCCTGCCCTGCGCACCCTCTGCTCCTTCCCCTGCTAATTAGATGCCAGTGCCAGGGCTCTGTGGTCCGGCTGGCAAGGGCAGCCTGCCCACGAATCCTTCCTGCTCAGGACCCAGAGAGACAAAAGTCACCATCCATCAGCATCCGCTCTGAAGCACCCCACCCATGGGTGCCCCACACCACTGCCAGTGGCCATCATGGGACGATGGCACTCCTTGGCACAGCCACTGCCTCACCATGGGCAGCTTCAGACCAAGCTGGACATGAGAACAGAAGCCCTTTGATCCCTTGAACACAGGCACGGGTCAGGGGTGTCCATCTGTCAGGGGGTTCACCTGGAGCACCCCAGCGCTTTCAACTGCGTCACCAAATAGCACATCAGGAGCCAGATTATTCCAGGAACAGGGTCTAAAATTCCAGTTTAGTTCCAAGTTTCAGCATTAATCACATCATTCATCATCATTACCCACAGTCACGCCACTCGCTGCCCCAAAGGCAGGGGCAGGGGCTGGTGCACTTTGTTCCTCTCTGCCTCCAAAGGAGGAGAGGCCAAGCATCAGTAAGACCATTGATCTGGAGCCTTTGCCTGTCCTCCTGAGCAAGGAGGAGGTTAATTTGTCACAGGACAGAGAAAACCCAGTCTTTAAATTCCCTGCTTGCTGTTAATTAAACAAAAACCTATGTTTGCTAAGCCTTGCTCAGAGGACCCAATGGCAATGGCTCTGTAGCAGAGACCAGGCAGCCTGTCTTCCAGGCAAAGACCCAGCACATGGGACCAGTCTGGTGCCCTTCACTCCCCACTGCAAACACGCCTGGGACAAGAGCTGCCAGGTCTGCCTGAGTGCATGGCTCCAACCCTGAGACAGATCAGCTCCTGCACCCTCACACTCTCCAAGATGCATTAGTCTGCATACAAAAGTGCACATACAGGGAGATGGCACTTTAGAAATGACATCTCTTCCGCCCAGGGAGAAAATACAGACCAAGCTCAGTGCTCTCCAGGGCCCTCTGGCTCCTGGGTGACAAAGCAGTGCTTGCGCTCTGTGGGATGTGGACCAGCAGCTGCACAGAGCACCAGGACATTAATGCTGCTGCCAGAAGAGTGCTACCCCCATGCTGCTCGTTTACTTGGTGTCTTTAAACTAGGTGCCTCCTGCTCACGTGTCCCTGTGAGCACTGGACAGGAGGGTGCTGCAGCACCTGCTGGGTGCTACAAGGTGAGGCGGGTCCATGCTGTGGAAACTTGCTCCAGAAGAACAAAGCTGAGTGGGGTGATGTTTCAGGCGCCAGCTGGGGCACTGACACCACATAACTGCTTCAAACACTTCTGCTGGGGATCTCAGCTCAGCCCAGCTGGCTGCCAGCCAGGGCTGCTCCGAGGGCAGAGCAACGTCACTAGCACAGGGAGCGATGTTGAAGCTACAGCTGGCAAACCAAAGCATTGCTTGGGCATCCTCGTGCTGCCCCTTTGGTAGCCATGGGGCCATCCCAGGCCCAGCACCCATCACACGGTGGGGAACAGGGCACAGCCCAGCCCCTGTGCCCACTCCCACCAGCAACCCCCAGCCGCAGGTGCTGCTGCACCAGGTGCCCCAGAGAGCGAGAACAGCCAAGTCCATCACAAACCTGGCTGCGCGGCTGCCTGGAGATCTCCTTGGCATGCTCCAAGAGGTGTGAGTAGAAGATTAATCTTAATAATTACTGTCCTCAGCTTGTCTGGCCACGTCCAAGCTCAGGCCTCCCCTGGACACAAAGTCCCCCCACATGCCCCAGCACCGCCTCGTCCCAAGGCAGGGCTGTGTCCAGCCCATGGAGAAAACTCACATCCTGACTGCCGGGCTCGGCAGCGCCTTGAGGCTTTTCCCCTCCTGTCCACCAAGTAAATGAAGTGGGGAGAGTAATACAGCGTGCTCCCGCCGAGACCGACAAGCCTGGGCCTCTCCAGCAGCCACTGCGCTGGCATAAAGCGGACAAGACAAGCTTGCAGTCAGTTATCGGCCAAAAAAATAATGAAGGAACAAGTCGGCAGAGCAAAGCCAAGTCACCCGGACCAGCCAAGTGGAGAATTTAATTTCTCGCAGGTTCCCCAGCAGCGAAGCGTCTCCGTGCCACGGCCCTGCGCACGCCGACATCTCCGACCCAGCAGCCTCAGCCGCCCCATTGCCCAGGGGACTGGGAGGAGCTGGTGGGGAAGGGGCTGCCCTGTCCTCATTTTCTAGAGCAGGGCTCGGTCATCACGGGCAACGGCTCTGCCCAACACAGGTTGTCGGAGCGTGACACCCATCGCTGCACACAAAGCGGTGGGCAGGAGACTGGGGGTCTGGGAGCACTTTCAGCCCAACAGCAAAACAGCCAAGGGCAGGGAGATCCCAGCACATGCCCGACCCTTCACCTACTGTGGTGCAGGGGGCACCAGCACCATGGGTCCCACCAGAGCAGCCATGCAGCAACCGGGCTGCATCGGGGAGCTGGGGGTTCCCTGCCCCCAGGCAGGGAGGGCCTGGTGTCCTGATCCTGAAACCACCAGCACTGCTTCAGTTTGCAGAGAGGGTGAGAGTCTGTGGGAAAATAGAGATTCTGTAAAGAGATTCTGATGCCAACAGAGCTGCCTGGACCAATTTTGGGCTCCTTCCATTTGAGTCCTTTTTCATCCCTTTGCTTCCAAAAGACACTTCTGGGAACTCATGCCTGGTGTCGGTGCTCTGCGCTCAGTGTCACAGACAAGTCTGGAAAAGCGGTCAGCAGCCTGGGACAGCCCCAACACTAAAACACATGCAGAAGGAGAGGGAATAAATCAGCTGTCAGAGAGGGTAAACATGCTGTCTCCTGGAGCGGGTCAGTGCAGAGGTACCATCTCCTTAGTTACTCGTCCTAGGGGCAGAAATATGGGGCTGAGCTGCAAACCAGCTGGGAATTGGCTTCAGTCTCTCACGCTATTCCAAAGTGTGCCAGACAATTTATTTTCTCTTATTTTTATTTTTTTTTTCCTTCATGTCATCACAAGTGCACTCTTGAGGAGAAGAAAACCTACAAGAGCTATGTATCATGCAGTGACCATCAGGGTACCACAGCTTGGTCAAATACCTATCTCTGGGCTGATGCACAAGTTTCAGACCCATTTCTGGAAGCATTTTTAAGTTCACTTTTGTGGAGGGGGAAGAGGCAAGACGAGCCAAGTGTAACAGATTTTTAAAAACTGAAGCTGAGGAGTGTTAAGCTGAAGCTTGTAGGAATGCAGCTAACGAGGGTAAAGGCTTGCCCGACCAGCAGCTCCTCAGGCTCTCCCCAGGACCAGACACCCCAGCCTGCCCTGGGGAGGGGGTTTCACGGATCTGCACCCCAGCACTGCAAGCTGCTGCACAGGGTTTTGCAGCAGCCTGGTTTGCCAGAGCTCATCCCCCTGCTTCTGCCAAGCTGGGATGGAGCACTCCTGCCCACCAGCACCTACCAAAGAACCTGCAGCCACAGCAGTGGCCCAAGAGCTGCAGACCACCAAGGTGACTTTCTCTGTGCAGACCTCAGAGCAAGCCCCAGCCCAGCATCCCTGCAGCCCAGTGGGCGGGGGGGGTCTCAGGGTGCTGACTCTGCTCCCATGGCACAGAGGAGCTTTGCTCTCTGCAGTGCTGCCCACACCACCTGGACAAAGCGACACAGCAACGAACGGGCTGAACCAGCCAGTTTCTGCCTGGGAGAAATCATGCAACAATTTTCAGCTCCATACAAACATTTACAGCCAAGTTATAAACTCCTGTAAAATGCTGACAGACCCTTCACTACAGCAGTGCTAGCAGGTGCCCCATAATGAATGTGTTGAATGACCTACCAAGCAAAGTTATTGAGGCAAAAAGCACCGCGGTCATTCAACAAACAATTAGAGAGCGTCCTGGTGGGGACAGCATACTAACAAGGGACAGAGCCTGGAAGAGCTGAGTAAGCATCCTGCCTTCCCCCCAAATTCCTCCTCTTTCCAGCCTGGGCTCTGATCTATAGCATGACTCACTGGAGCTCCAATAAAGCTTCAGAGATTGTTATGCTAAATGAGAAAAAAAGTAATTGCCTTTCCCCCATCTAGAACTCCAGATATATAACTTGGAGAAATATAATTAGCTGCTAACTTCAAAGATGCATTGGAATTTTTGTAATGGGCATTGAGACCCTGTATTAAAAAAAGCTAAAAGAAAAATGATACACTCCTTCTTGTAAATGGAATAAGACTTAAAGGTTTTAATTAGGATTCGCTATGCATCTGCGGCCAGGAAAACAGAAAAAACCACCCTTGCAGTATCTTACTGGTTGAAAGGCACACATTGGGTAAGAAGCTGGCTACAAAAATAATTAAGAAGAGCAACACATTTTTGTCTTAGGAACAACAATCACCTACTATTAAAAATAAACTGTTCTTTTTGCTCTATTTCAAATTAATTCAAACAAAAGGAGATCTTTGCAGCAAGGACCTGGGGCCCCTGCCTGCAGGGGGGAGAAACAGGGCACCCCTCGTGCAGCACGGCCAGGCCAGGCACAAGGAAATCACGAAGGGCACAAGAAAAAGAGCTTAAACCAGAAACATACAACATTGGAAAATTTCAACTCCAGCCTACCTTGTTCCCGTGCTGCAAACGCGGAGCAGGAAACAGCCGGGTCTGGGCGGCCCCGGCAGGCAGGGGATGCTCATTAACTGCCTTACCTATAAAATTTCTAAGAATATATATCTGTCAAGTATGTTCTCATAGCTGTAATCTTTCCCAAAAACTAATCC
>JANHGN010009377.1:37555-48491 GCA_024605025.1 Megaceryle maxima
CCGCGCCCGGGCCCCGCGGGGGGGGAGGGAATCAGGCTGCCCAAAAAGGGGGGGCGGGGGGGGGGGGGGTCCCCCCACTGCTGTATGTGCTGGGGACAGGTCGTGCTGGAGGCTGCTCTGCTCTGGTATGTCGTGCAGGAAAACTGCACTTTTTTTCCTGTTTTTTATCGTGTTTCTGGGGGCTGCGGTATCTCTGTGGTGTTTAGTGTCTGGTGGGGCTCTGTTGTTGCTGTTTGTGCTGTAGGGAAAAAACTTGATTAATCTTGTGGAAAAAAGCAAAGTTTGGTTTGATCCAGGTTTTGCCTTGTAAGCTGGAGGCAGGCTGTAGAGAAAGGCTGCTGGAAAAGGTGAATGTAGCTGCCATTTTTTGAGATCTGTGTTGGGAGGCACTTTCGAGAGAAATAAAACCAGCCTGTGTTTAGGGAAGGAAGACTCGAGTCTTTGTGCCTGTTGTAGGGAAGGTGCTTGGTCTCTGAACTCTTGCTATAGTTCTCTTCTGCTTGCAGTGTGTGGAGACCCAACTATAGAGCAAAACTTGTTTTCTTCTGCTGCTTGACTTCTAATAAATCCTCTCCCTTTTAGACTCTGTAGGGTAGTTTTTGATTTATTGCCTAGGCTTTAGCAGCTGGAGCACATCAGTCATCAGAGCACTGGCTGGCTTGACTGGAGGAGCAGAGAAGCACTGGTATTCTTCCTGACGTTGGGAGGAACCTCTGAATAGTTGACTTCTATAGAATTCCTGTTTCTCTATCAGGAGAAGCAGAAACTTGTTTCTGTCACTTAGCTTATTCATGAACAAGCTGGGGTAGCTGGAGAGGGCTGAAGTGTTACCTGAGGTCTCCATTCCCATCCATAGCCTCAGACCTGCAAAAGGGACTTAGTCTTGAGGGAGCAGCTGAGGTCCTCAGCTGGAGAGGGGAGGGACGCTGGGAGAGCTCACCTGTGTGCATTTGAGGGGAGCACAGCAGATTCCTCTCAGGTAATTATAAAGCTGCTAGCTCAGTAACAAACTGGTACTGGGAAGCTCAGCCATGGGAGTTGGAGCTTTCAAAGTTCAAAATCCTCATGGTGTGAGGAGCGTGACAAAGATGGGGCTGCTCTTGCTGTGTCCTCTTGCCCTGGGACAGCACTGGCATGTGTGTGGAAGAGGATGAGCTGCTGTGGGGAGGGAGCTGTGCTGCAGGGCCACGGGAGTTCTGCTAATGGATGGCTTATTCTTTGACTCTGTGGATTATAATTTATCTTGTGTTTGGCCACTTGTTGGACTAGGCCTTGATGAATTGTTGATAAACTGTGATACAGGCTCCTGCCTTTAATGAATTTTTGTGATATAGCCTGACCATTTGAGCTCCAGCAGGCTGGGAGAAAGTGGGACTGGGAATATTCATGGTGGAGAGGGGGATTGCTGGTTTTTAGCAAGCTTAAGCTGATTTTTCATTTTTTAAGCAGAGCTCCAGGTTCACATTTTCTACTGTGAAATAATGAATTCCTGCTTGATGTGTTCCTTGCGTAATATGAACCACGAGCTCATCCCTAATCTGAGCTACACAGGGAGCTCATCACCGCAGAGCTCGAGAAACCTGTTATTGTATATGCATGGGCAAGCCCATTATAAATACAGGACTTGGCAATAACTCGCAGCCTGGCTGACAGCCTACGGAGGGTCTGGGCACTGTGCTGGGGGGGGGCAGCTCTCCCCTCTGGGGCAGGCATGGGACTGGGGGAAGGCTCCTGATGACTGTCCTCATCCCAGGGCAGCGTGGCACAGATTGCTTTCTGCACAAACCTGGTCTGGTCTAGAGTTCTGCTACTGCCTGTTAAAGAGCAAAAGGAAGAAGGGGGTTTATTTTATAATAAATCATTGTGCTATCTCTAAAATGTTGTTATATGGCTTGTTCACACACATCTCAGACTTGGGCTTGTCTGGTCTGGCTGTTTGGCCTTAGCTCACCTGGGTGGCCACGGCTGCCCAGAGCAGGGCTGGCTGGAGCACTGCTGTCACTGTTTCTTGCCCTCATGCTGCAGTGGCCTGTCCTTGCCCTTTCTGTGCTGCTCACCCTTGGGGAGCAATGTGTTGTCCCAACACAGGGCTGCTCATGAAGCCCTGATCCTGCCTGGGTTCCCACCGTTTTTAGCAGAGCTGTCAGGAGCAGCTGGGTGCTGCTGAATGAGCTACTGGAAGCACTGGGGCTGGCTGCTGGGTGCCTGTAGTCTCAAGCTGAATTGTGAGCTGGGATGGATGTGTTTGGCTTTCTCTGCTGCCACCGCCACGCCTGTGCAAGGTGTCAAACCTGTTAGCTACTGGAGATGCAGCGGGGTCGGGGAGCCGTGCGGGGTCTGGGACAGACGGTGTGACAGCGTCCAGGCTCTTGGCAGTGCTCTGTACATCTGTTTTTTTCTCTGCTAGCCAGCGTATGACAACACAAGCAGATGCTGAAGTGTGAGGGGGTGGTTAGGAGGGACAGACTGGCACAAGGGCTCCACTACCTGGGGCCAGTGGAACTTTCCATGCCAGCTTCTGCTTTTAACATGGCTCTGTTTGGTATTAAGCGTTTTTCTTTATATTGGGCTTAATTGCACTTGATTAATGCTATGCCCTCTTCTCATGACTCCGAGTCTTGTTACCTGTGTGGAGGGTCCTGGATGTGGGGTGGAGCAAGGCAGGGATTGGTGCCTGCAGTGCTCGGGTGGCTGATGCCACTCTGGTGATAGTTGGGCTCTTTTGATGAATGTGAGGATAAGACCATGAGGAGAAGGGCCCAGACTGCTCACCCTGGTCCCTATTGTGTCCTGTAGTTCCCACTAAAACTGGAATGATGGATGTGTGCCAGAGCTGGACAAGGTGAGCAGCAGTGTGATGCTGCAGGGCTTGGCTTGGGCTTTGGCTGGTGATATGGACACCTCCCCCAGTGGCCCTGCCTTGGGACCCTTGCACAGGACATCCTGAAATTACTAAATGTGGCTGTTTCTGTGGAGTCCAATGAGCTGAGCAGCTCCTGGTGTGGTGGTGAGCTGGTCCCCAGCAGCACTGGTGAGGAGCTTGTTGCCCATCTGTGTACTTTCTGTGGAGGACACAATACTGAGCACGGGTAATACAATTTATTTCCACTAGTGAGTGAATTGCCCATAATTCATGACAAGTAGAGCCTCGAGTGATGATGAAGGTCAGCCCATCAGATCTGGAAATAAATTGTATCCTATTACAGCCTCCTATTAGGGGTCTATTTATAGCAGGGGTTTGCAAACTCCTGGAAATTTGGAGTAATTTTTGCTTGGCTGGTGAGTATGAGGACACAGAAAACTCTGATGCAACACAAGCACTTGTGCTGCAGATATGAACCGGTCCCTGTTGCAGGGAGATGCTGGGTCCTGAGCTGACTGGGGGAAATTGTGGAGCCTTGGGGCTGGAGGCCCAGCAGGGCCAGCCACTGGGCAGCAGTGGGTGGAGGGACAGAGCTGGCTGTTTTGCTGAGGCTTGCTGTCTGCTCGAGAAAATGCTGCTTTGCTTTTATACTGGCAGCACAGACTATTTCTGCAGACGGAAAAGCAGCGCCTTTCTCCTGTGTTTACCCCTTCTATTTACCATGCCACCGTAATCCCCAGTTGATAGATAATGTGCAGGATGTGGTTTGCCATGGAAACAGAGCCCTAGTTCTTTACATTTTTTAAAAGATTAATATTTCTCAGCTTGGTTTCATTATTCTGATATTAAAAATCATTAGTTATGTACCATTTCACAGCCTTCCCAGGCCATAATATGCCCTTTTGGGCACAAGCTTTCCAATAGGCACAATAAAGCAAAGCCCCTGGGACTGGCAGGGCAGGTAAAAGCATCTGGTGGTGCCTCAGCTGTGAAGTCTCCAGCACCTCTGGCTGTCACCACAGACGACATGACACGTCCGTGTTCCTGACAATATTCTGCATGAGAAAAAAATGGAGCCGCCTCTGAAATCCCCCATATGCATGTGCAAGCTCCCTTGTCTCTCGCCTGAGCCCCAGACCCCTGGACAGTAGGCTGTGGACATCATCTTCCAAAGCCCCTTAAATGCAGGAGCATCTTGCCACTGGCAAGTGAGAAGTTAGAGATCTGTGTTCTTTATCTCCTTGAAAAGCACTTGAACTTCCAAAGGATTTGGGGCAGTGGAAAACTGCTGAGAGCTAAATTGCCTTGCTCTGTTGAGGAATGTGGGTTTGGGGGGAAAAGCGGGGCTGCTAGGGAGCAGAACTGCTTTTCTTTTCAACACAACTGCTCCATCTCGATGCCTGTGGAGGGGACGTGTGTTTAATGGTCCAGGAGCCCCAGCTATGCGCTCGGGGTGGATGCAGAGCTGTACGTTATCACCTGCCCAGGTTGAGAGGGGAGATTCCCTCTGGAAAATGGCTGGAGGTTTAGCCCCTTAAAGGCAAAATAAGAAAACCATCTGTCTCTTCAGCCTCGTAAATCTGTACAGTAAAAGGTTTGGGCAAAAACATTTTATTGTTTTTGCTGTCAGAAGCGCGAAGAATTAAGGGCCATGTGACTTGGTAATTGCGGTGGACTTTTTTCTGACAATAAACATTAAACTTAAAACTGTATTAAAATCATTTGACAATTTTTATGCTTTAACAGCTGAAAGTGAATAATGTTTTTTGCATATAAAATACTTTCTCTTGTCAGCCTATAAAACTGTCAGAAATAAATTCATCAAAAAAAGATTATATAATTAAGTCACTACTTTTCTTTCTCTAGTTTAGTTGGAATTATTTGTTTGTCACTTCTTCAGGACTAAATTACTGCATTGAGAGACAACTTTTCTTCAGAATATTATGAAACGTATGATTCTTACAAAAGGAGACCAACTTTCTCCTCTAATGTATCAATTCAATATCACTTTTCTGAAAATACTTTTAGATTGTACTGTTTCTGAAAAGCTATTTTATTCTGAGGCTGAGCAGGAGCAGTAATGGAAAGCATCCAAATGTAGAAATGGTATTTTTATTATTGAGCTGCATATAATTTATGGAAAATTGCAGAATTAATTTTTTTAGTGAAGTAAATTGTTAGTACTTCAAACTGCAAATTCTCTGGTGAAGTGAGAGCTGTACAGGTGTTTAAAAGCTAGAGTAGCAATATTGATTTTTATCTTATGGTAATTGGGAGAGGGTGTCAGCCTTGTGCAGCAGGGCTGGGGTGCGATGAGGTAACGCCCCCCCAGTGCAGCAGTGGTGGAGGAGCTGCTGTTGGAGCCCACGGCTGATGGAAGGGGCATCCTGTGGGCACTGGGCTTTGAAAAGGAAGGTCCTTGCAGGTGTCCTTGGCACTTGCCCCTGTGGATGGCTGTATAGGGAGGGCCTTTACCTGCCAGCTCAACCTGTCATCTTGGGAGATATGCGGTCTTTTGGGAGAGCTGGGGGTGCTGGTGTTGGTGAGAGGCAGGATGGGGGGATCCCCTTCCACCCCTACTGCAGGAAGGGGTGATTTGACAGCATGGACTCTTTTTAACTAATTGCCTTGGCTCTTTAGTGATGAGAAACTGGGAGCTTATCAGGGCAGGGTGGATTTTGGGGGGTGACTGGATTTTCAAGGCTAGAGAGTGATAATGGTTTATTGATCTGTTGTTAAGTTATTGGAGCCTTAATGGAGGCAATAAACCAATAGTGCACATTGCTGTCAGATGGCTGCATAAGCTGGCAGAGCAATTAAGCCTTCCCCAGCATGCAAAAGAGGAGGCTTGTGGTGGCCACCTTTGGTGAAGGCAAGGCAATGGAGCCTTTTGCCTTGCTGACCCTGTGCAGGGACACCACATGTGGGGTGCAGGGACACCACGGGGTTCCCCTCTTCCCTGGGGTTCTGCCAGCAGCACCCAGATACCTGGTGGGTGCAGAGGCACCTCTGCATGGGGGTCCTGTCTTGTGCTGCACGAGTCACTGCTGGGAATTTCATAGCTGATCAGAAATGTGCTGGTGTGAAATAACACGCTGCTTGCTGGACGTGTCCTGTGGGTCCTGTTATTGGCTCCCAAGGAGCATTTTGCTGCATTTTGTAGGGTTTTAGTGCTCTGCAGGCCAAATAAGTCCATTCTCAGAGCCCTGGTAGGCATAAGCAGCTGCAATGGTGCTGCTCTAAGTGAGAGCAGAAAGCTAAAGGGTTGCTGAGCATCGTGTAGGGCTGGGGGTTTTCTGGCTTGGTGCTGTGTTTTTGTTCTGATAAATCATGAAATCTGGATTTGAGTGATTTAATAAATGGTGTCAGGGGTTCATGCCAGGATGTGTTGCAACTGCTCTTTCCCCTGGTTTCTATAGGTCCCATTTGCCCAGGAGCTGGGAGACGAGGCTGATCTGCTGGGAGTATTGTCTCTTGGTATGGTAATTATCATCCCTGATTAATCCTGCTTATGCTGAGGAATCTGTGCAAGCCTTTTCCAGAGGGTTCAACTTCATGTTTGCTTCTACTCTTCATGCGTAATAGGAATTGACATGAGCTATTGTGGAAGGGAGATGACTGAGGTGTTAGTACCAAAGAGGATTTAATGATGGGCTGGGATGACTAGAAGTGTCCTGGCAGAAGATGAAATCCCAGGGGGCTATGGGTCAGGGTGATGCAGCTGCTGCTCAGGGTGCCTGTGCTGCAGCTGCCCTGAGATAAGGGTTAATGAAGCCCAGCTTTCCTTTCCCTTCATCCTGCTGCCCACCCAGCACTTGTGCTCTGAGAGGAGCATTTGTGCCATGGCCGTGTGGGGCTGCCTCCCTGTGCCTGTGACCACCCGTCTTGCCGTGGGAGAGGTTATGGCCCTCCCTGGAAAGGGAGCTGAGCATCTCTGAGCCTTTGCTCGTGGGCAGGTGTCACTGCAAAAATCCTTCCAAGGGGAAGGATCTGTCCTCTGGAAACTGGTGTTACACCATGGGGAGTGTGCTGTAGTCCTCATGGCGGGTGTCTGCTGTGATGCCTCCACAGAGAGGCTATGAGTGGGAGCAAAGTGAGTGGTTTGGCTTCAGGCCCTCTGTGGCAGCAGCCCTTTTCTGCATCGCTGTCAGATGCTGTGGTGTTGAGTAGCTCAGGAACATGGTGCTGTTTTGTCAGTGGTCCTGGCCCCAGCACAGCCTGAGGAACCACCAGCTGCAGCTCCTGGAGCTTGGCCCAGGGCTGGGCTCCTTGTTGCTGGGAGCATCTACCTGCAACCCTCAGTGGCCAACCAGAAAATCCTTCTGCTGGCAAAACATAAATATTTATTTGTGAAAAGCTGGAAATACCTGTGAAATTCTCTGAACCCTCAATAGCTCCGCAGTCATCATTTAAGCAAGTTCATGCTCCATTAAAAACAGTTATTTAATACAATAATCATTCAATTAAAAACCTCTTGAAGCGGCTGCCAGAGCCTATTTGTATCAATACAATATTTTAATTGTAAAAAAGGCTAAATACAGACCCGCCAACTGTGATTGTCAAGAAAATGTTGCTGAAATGAGTGTTTAGTCTTGGGGAGGCTCTGGCAATGGAGCAAGCCCTCGGGCAAGAACTGCGGGCAGCCGCACTGGACAAAGAGCATCCTTCCAGCCACCCCAGGCTGGGGGGATGCTGGCTGTGGCAGACCTTGCCTCCCCAGTACCAGAGGACTTGGGACAGATGTCCATCTCCCTGTGGTGGCAAACCAGCGGTCTTTACATGGAAGGTGTGTTGTGCAGAACAGCCCGGGCTCTGGGATGGTGATGGGAGAAGCAAGTCAGACCAACCGCTGTTGTCACCATACAGTCAGAACTGTCTGGTGGAGCTGGGTGCTTGGTGACTGTTTCCAAATGCTGAGAATGCCCAGAGCAGTGAAGGGCTGTTCCTGGGTATCCCTGCTGGGAGGGCATCTAAAGGGAAAACAAAGACCCACAAGCAGCCCTTGAGCAGAGCCCCCAGCTCAGCCCCATCCTGCTCACTGGTCATGGCCAGCTTTGTGCTTTGCCTAAAGAGGCAGTGACTGCTGCTTCCAGGTGCAGGAGCTCCAGGTTCAAAATAACTGTTTGGAGTCTCAGTGAAGAGGGAGGGAGAGCTGGTCTGGATTTCTGCTGTAGGGCTCTGCTTGATGGGCTTTGCTGAGGCTGCCTGATGACAAAGATCACAGCCTCAGCTGGTCAGGGATCTCTGTGCAGTGGGGGAGAAAAACTGGAAGCCTCTGCATGGGATTCCTGCTGGCATGTTCACAGTCCCACACCCTGCATTTTGCCTCATTACATAGGTGCCATCACATAAATATTCCAGTCACTATCGCTTACTGTCAGACCCAATTTAGAAAAGTACCTGTCTGTTACAAATATTTTATAGTACTTGAATATGCAATTTATGTAACATGCCCAGCAAAAGAAATCCATTATACGGTTTTGTCTGATTGAAATTCTGGCATCGTAACAGTAGGAAAAAATTAAATTATTCTAGAAAGTTGCAGTCCATTATGAAGACCTAACTGCTCCTCTCTGAAAAAGAGCCAATGCTCCCTCAGTGGTGCGAGTGCCATGATGCACACACTGCCTATGCTGGCTTCATTTCCCCATTGCCCGAGGAAAGCTGGGATTCCCTGAGCAAATGGGGGGTGGTGGTTCTTTCCCAACACTGCCCTGTGCAGCCTCCTGCCAGGCCTGGGGCTCTGGCCAAGGGCCTGTTCTCCCCAGCAGCAGCCAGTGTTGTTTCCATGATACAAGAACTTTCCCTGATGCCAGCCTTCTACTGACCTGCTGAACCCAGCTGCCTGTCTGCCTTTGCACAGAGATGCCCAGGGTCAGCCCTGTGCCAGGGACAGGCTCTGGTCTGGCAGAACAGCATTTGCACTGCCTGGACCCAAGCTTGAGCAGCCAAAGTCCACAGGGCAAGTGGGCTCCTTTCTGCCTCTCCCCTTCAGCCCGTGTCTGTGGGTTCAGGAACCATCTGCTGTAGGGAGCTTCCCTTTCCCAGCTGGAGCTGAGGATGCTCTTGCCCAGTTTTGCTCTGTGCTTTCAGAGGCACTGGGACCCATGTAGGGAGGAGACAGATCTCATCAGGTCATACCCTGGTGTGTGGTGTCAGCAAACACCTTGTGATGGTGGGCAGAGCTGAGTGTCCTGCCTTCACAGCTTTGCAGGGCTGGAGGAAGGAGCTTGCTTCTCTCCCTTCCCCTGTTCTGAGCAGCTGGAATTAAGGGCAGCTAATGGTTCTGCTGCTCTTACACAGGCTGCCATTGAATTCCCATTACTTGTGTCTCTGGCTTCAGGTTCATTTACATTTTGCAAAGTTGCCTCTCTTTTACCTTGCTCTGATTAGGTCTGTTTGAAGTAAATTACTGAGTTCATTGATCCGAACAGTTTTATTTCAATTGGGATGAAACATAACCAGTGTGCAGCCTTGGAAGTAACCGCATGTCCGGTGCACTCGCCAGGAGCGTGCCCACCAAGCCCTGCCGAGGGGCTCGCTCTGATGCAGGGATGCTGCTGAGCTGAGCAGCTCTTCTCTGCATCGCTGTCAGATGCTGTGGTGTTGGGTAGCTCAGGAACATGGTGCTGCTTTGACTTAGCAATAGCTGCACCAGCTCAAAGGGGCTGTAGTTCTGATGTCCAGGCTGAGAGACCAGAGTGCAAAAACTAAACCAAATTAAACCTCCTGATAACACCAGAACTAGTGTGGTGGGAAGAGATATTGTAGGTTAATTTGGGTTGGAAGGATCTTTGGGGGATCTCTAGTCTGACCTGCTGGCAGCAGGGCTGGTGTGGGGCCAGAGCTCTTCCACAAATGCATCCCCCAAAACCACAGCCCTGCAGCTTCAGCCTGGGAGCATCTCCTCAGCCAGGAGAAGGTGCAGTGCTGCTGGCAGGTACTGGAAATTGATGCCCACTCTTGCAGCAAGACATGTCTTCAAGTGTGTTTTGGGAGGAAAAACCAGGTCAGAGTACAGTGGAGAGTGTTCCCTCTGGGACTGTGTTACTTGTGGTATATCTCAGGGATAGAGTCAGTCCCAGGTGTCCTGGGGAAGGTGTTTGGCTGAGCAATGTGCTAACAGTTAGTGTGCTAAGGAGCCATTGTTTGGGTACTTTAGTTTTGACGTTTAAATGCATTTTTCAAATACAGTGAGATGAACGTGATGTCACTGGGGAGTCGCGAAGGACTCTCAAGCATAAGAGCAGACGGCTGGGTTTTAATCTTTAACAGCGCACCGGCCTCTTATCCCTGAAGGTCCCTCCAGCAGAAGCTGTCGTGCTTTAGGTTCCCAGAATATCGGGGTTTTTATTCACTTGGGACACTCCGTACAAAAGAAAAATGTATGTAATGCACAAATGACATTTAATGCCACTCAGACCTTGTTTTGTTTGGCCATGGGAAATCTAGAGGCTAAAGTTCTTTGTGGGCTTTGGCAACAGGCAATGGGTCAAACACAAAATGGGCCTGGACTCAAATTTTTATTTTTATTGATGTATGACTTCTACATTATTTTATGGTTCGACTCTGCAAAAACATTAACTGGTAGAATGTGAGTCCCCCAGGAGGAAAGTTGTGAGGAAACGGTGTTATTGATGACCAAGTGCTGGGATGGAGAGTCCACGTTTGGAAATAAGACAAAACAGCTTTAAAGGTGTTTCTTTAATTGCACAAGTGCAGATGGAACTGGAGTGTGATTCCCTTTGAACAGGAACAAAGTGACTTATGAATCCAAATGACTCAGTTCATTATGCTGTGCCTTTGGAATATATTTCTTACAAGTCAGCACAGACCATTTTTAATCTTAGCTCCACCTTTTTAGAGCTGTGGTGCATTCTTCTGTGTGTGAGAGCTGGAGCAGGCAATGCTTTGTGCATAAGAGCTGGAGGCAGCAAATCCCTGGGTTTTCTTACAGGTGGGACAGACCCACCCAAGCCTTTGCCCCTCTCGGGTGGCTCCTTGTACAGTGAGGCCTCAGATGTTTCTGCAAACCAGGGGCGGCTCAGGAAAGCCAGAGGTGTCCGTCCGCGC
>JANHGN010009378.1:26034-51082 GCA_024605025.1 Megaceryle maxima
CCCAAAAAAACCAAAAACAAACAAACAAACAAAAAACCCAAAAAAACAAACCAAACAAACAAACAAACAAACAAAACCCCTCTTATTTTTCTACAAGAACATGATAGTGAATAACAGTAGCTTTGTAGAGCTTTAAAAATGTGCCTGCCTCCTTCCTTCCCCCCATACCCCCCTGCTTTTTTTAACAGCTGCTCTTTTATGCTCTTTTATTTTCTATCGCAATTGTTGGTAAGATGGGATGGAGCATGAACAAGATGGCATATTATTGACAGCATGCAGCTGGTGCTATTTTCTAATTTAAAAAATCCTTGTTGGAGATATGAAAGAACTGTCTAGTTTATGCCCAGTTGTGACAATGCTATCAAGTTGTACCTTCATCTGAGATTTTATTTCACAGAAGATAGCAATCTTTGGTTGCTGGTGGGAAAACTACAGTTTAATATCCAGGGCTAACCACTTCGATAGACATGGGAGGCTGGAACTGGTCTGGAGGCTATCTACTGGGACTCACTGTTTCAGAGTATTACAGGTATTCTTCCCAGACAGCACAAACTTGGTGATGAATGTGCTGTTAGCCATTTCCAAATGTTTGCTTTATTGTACAGCTGTGCCAGAAATGCCTCTTAATGTTTTCTGAGTAGCTACTCTATAAACTGCCCTAAGCTCCTCTAATGCCAATGGAGCTGTTAAAACCTCTTTCAGCAGGGGCTCTGAGTTGTTCTGTTCTTCTGGGGCAGGGAGAGCTGTCAGACTATCAGGCATAGCACTGATGCTCAATGTACATGGAGTTGTCTGTGCCTTTAGTTGCCTAACTGTGACAAGTCTCTTCTGGGTATGAGGGACAGAGATTTTTCAAAAACTTACAGCTTGGCCAATAGAAGCTTTTTTTTTTCCCTCATGGGGATGTCAGGATGCACATTTTTTACATAATGGTGGATTTGCATTATCTGCTTCAAAACTCCTCAATAAAATGCCCCTAAGACTCTTTTTGTAAAATGAGAATAACAGCATATTTTTCCTTACCCTCTTTCTCAGTTACTGGCACAGAAAACCTTAGAACACATGATTAAAATCTAGCAAAATTCATAGCAACTGTAATTGGATACCAGAGACTATAGTGTCTCACTAGAGCTCAAAGTAACACCTGCCCAAACACCTGACTAAACTAAGGATATTCATAGGGATGACTGCTTTCCAAATGTGATTGCATTTGTTATCTGTAATTAATGTTCAATAAAATTAACATGGCAAATTCTGAACTATGCCCTCTCCAGTTTTTTTTTGGTTTTGTGGTGGTTTTTTTTTTTTGTTTGTTTGTTTTGTTTTGTTTTGTTTTTTAAACTGCCTGCTGTTAATCAATAAGCACCAACTCATCCTGACATAAAGATTTAAACTTGCCTATTTTACAGTCTTAAACAAAACTAAGAAAAGAAGGAAAATATTAAGTCAGTCAGGATCCTTCCTACATAATGAGAGAGATGTTGATATTCACCAACAGGCTATCTATATGAGATGAATGTAGGTGGTGTTTTTTACAGAGGCATGTAATTAAACAGTCCACAGTCCAAAGTGCTCTGAACCAGGATTGTCAATGTTTAGGTCATTGTAAAATTACTACTGGACATCTTACCTGTTAATTAATTAATACAATTATGGCAACTAGGCACATTCTATATGAGAAAAATGAATTATTCATATATCTTTAAAAGCATACTGACATTTCAATTGTATACTGGCATTAATACCAAAAGGTGCTTTGTCTTTCAGCTACTAGATCTTCTGCTCTTAAATCCCTTCAAATTTCAAAGCAGTTTCAGAAGTGTCTTAGTTAAAGGACTAGGTTACCCTTGTAACTCAGCATCTTTGTATGACACATCGTCTCCCTGTATTTAATAACAAAGACACAAAAAAGAAACTGGTTGTTACTTAACATGGTGTCTACCAGTTATGCTTTGCTATTTCCAGATAGAGTAGTGGCCCTGTGGGGCCAGCATACCCTACAGCAAATCCCCAGCTCTTGAAAAATATGTCAGTCGAACAAGAGCACAAGGCTGTCTGCACTCCTCCACTGAGCTTTCCTCACCGGGTGACTATAGATGAATGCATCTGGGGATCTAGTCCATCACATAATAGCTCTAATGCCCTGAACCCTAAGCAGCTGCCTTGACAAATTAGACATGGCCTCCTTTATTGAAAAAGCAAATCAAGGTCCCAGGGCAATGACAGTTTTCCCCTGTTTTACTAAGACAAGCTTCTACTGCTCATTGCAGCTTGGAAAGGCATAGTGTGACTAAATCTATGCAGCAGAACAATTACAGGTCAAGGATACCTGCTATTTCCTGCAGGCACATTTGACATTTGATGAACTCTATTTTAAACTTCACCCTTTTATTTGCAGGATCCAGTACAGATCCTATTCTGGGGGGCAGAAAAGCTCTGCTGATAGTTTTCATAACCAGGGATCACACATTGACACATCTTCTATTACCAGTGATGTATTTTTCTTTGCCTACAAAAGAACAAATGGCTCTTGGTTCTAATTTTGCTACTCATGTTTCCACTTCCACTAGTTAAATTTGAAATCTGGACTGTCAGTGACATGTAGAAACATTTTGATTTCTGAAAATTCTGAAAATCTAGTGCCAGTGATGAAGTACAGGCATTTCTCTGTGGCACGGGCAGTTGGTGTGTGTTGGAATACACCCATTATTTTGATTTTCTCATCCTTGCCTATGTTTCACGGTGAAAACTTACTCTCCTTATACTTTCAGAAGGTTACTGTTGAAAATCTGTGATTAATTGAGCTAGGGCTTTTTTTATGTAAGGTTTGAAATGAAGACTTATTCACAAAGAGGACACATTAAATCACTGTCCTCTATTCTATTACAGTCCCCATGTTTGGTTAAAATTGGCTGAAGGATGTGTCCCTACCAGGGGACTTTTGCTTTTGTCATCTTTTCTGCATGCCTTGTCTCCTCTTTGTCTCTTCACTCTTGTTCTCACAGAAACTTAACAAAGACGTGGTGAAAACAAGTTTGAAGAAAATCTGTTTTCAGAAACATCCTTCCAGCATTCTGCTTTCATCAATTTTATATACAATTTCCATTTTGTTAATTAGCATTGTTTTCTACTGCTGCTGTTTGAACTTGAGAATGCAATCTGAGATGATGAGCTGTCTCTAGCCCAGGAAGCAGACAGCTCATACATGCAAGACAGAACAGAGGAAGGATCAGTGTCGTTCCTCTGAACAAGTCTGGTGTGTTCCCTTAATACTGACTCCACAGCCCTTTGGTGCACGTCACAGGATATCAGGGACTCCAGTGATGAGGTCATCAATTTTCTGTCATGTTTGCTAGTTATTAGCTGTCTGGTGACACAGGTATCTGGCCATTGAAAATTCTGCTGAGAAATTTGGTCCCATTGAACTGCTAACAATGGTTTTCTGTTATTTATCTAATGATGCTCTATAGCAGATATGCTGTGACTAGTCTCTGAGACAGTTCCTGGACAAGTTGCTCATTAGAGCCATTCTAGACAAATATAGGGTTGTTTGGTTAGTGTTTTTTAAATTTTTTTTTAGTATTTCATTTAATATTTTTTGGTATATCATCCAAGCAGCTAGTATATGTGACAAACATGAATACCACTCCTCCTGCACACACCCTTCCCCCCCAAACAGGGATGTTTATAGTAAACTGATGCTAATTTACCTAAGAACATTTCAGGAAAAATCTAAAAAGCTTTGTTTAGCATAGACTCATCTAACCAACCTCTATTTAAATCCTAATGGGAAAAGTAAGTAGGTTTTAATCTAGATGTGAACCTATAAAAGTTTAAATGGACTAAACCCCATGTCATCTTTGTCTTGCATAGATGAAATCCCTTTGTGAAGCACTACAGCTCTGAGTAACCACACCTCTCACTTCAAATCTCAGCCAAATGCTACGGAATCATAGACAGAATCAGGGCAAACTCCCTACTCCCTTTCTCACAACACTCTTTCACTATATTGTGGGCAAAAGACTTTAGTAGTAAGTGAAGGATCTGGTCCTATTAGATCGTCATTGTTTCTTCAGCACTTGAAACTGCTAATGAATTGCAAAGTGCTTGCAATCTGTGTTATGTTTGTGCATACAACGGTTTGAAACATGGGAAAGAATAGTAATGCTTGTGTAGCTTCCTCCCAGGTGCACATGCTTTGAGTTTATAGTGTTTTCCAAGCCAGCCAGAACTGACTTATGGTGCAACTCCTTCTCCCGGTAGCCTAACATTTTTTTAGGATGTCAGTTCCTTCTGACAGTGCCAGCACAATGACACAGATAGCCTATTTTCTTTGCCTGGAAAGACCTCCATCTCAGACCTGGGATTGCTGACTCAAAAGATGTTTTGACAAATTTTGTGCCACTTTAAATCCTCTTCTGAATCATTACAAAATACCAGCAAGATAAAAATCCTCTGATAAAACGCGCTTAGAATCTTTTAGATCCTCACACATATTAGCATATAAAAATATTTTTGTGGAAAAACACATTCTGCAAATGTACTTCCTGGTGCAATACTCAGCCCTCCCATGATGAAAACCAGTTGCTTCATTTATGCAAAAAAGAGTCTGAAGCTTTGCTTTCCACAGATTTTTTTTCTGTCATTTCATGTCTACTTGTAAAGTATCCTGTTAAATCATCACTTTACATTTTTTATCATAACTGTACCCGAAGATTTATATAATTCTGTTTCACTGAAGTAGAACCTGCCTGAACATTTGCAGACTCTCCAGAGACAAGCATTGTCAGCACTTGGCAAATCTTTCAAGTAGTGATAATCACAGTAAAATTTAGTAACACTGCCACTTGTGTACGGTATGAGATATCTTTTGGAGTCAGGTTTTGAAATGCACAGCCCTTGGGTTCCCTCATAGTGCAGCCCTCTCCAAAGAGAGGAGCTGACTATTGCTAATGATGTCTCATTTTGTACTAGAGGAAGGGCTGCAATTATTAATGATAATATAGATTCCAAAATCTATAATAGATGCTACCAGATACCATATCTAGAGAGGCATTCTTGACATCCAGATTCACCAGCACCACTTAACTCTCTAAACTGTGTCCATCACATCCTGCTTCTAATCAGCTTTTTACCATTGTTATATGGGTATTGACAAAAGGCTTGTTAAGGAAAGGAGATACCACCTCATAATCTTCACTTAATGAGTGTTGAGACAAGTAAGAATGCAAACATAAAGACTGCTAACAGCAACACTAGACTTTCATTGTTCAGTGCCCAACTCAGCCATATCCACCTGAATGATGCAAAGAAACTGTGGCAGAACCACAAAATTGTAAACTGAATTTGCAACCATTTTATCAAAACTGTGATTAAAATGCAGGCTCCTGGCATTTAGGGAGCGAGTGAGAAAACTGAGCAGTTGGCTGCATTTGTGCTAATGAACCCAGGACTTGAGAAGCATGAGGCATTTCTGAAGGATGCAGGAAGGACAGAAGGCAGCACAGAAAGGCAGCAGGGTAATGAGGAGCAAGACCAGCTACATCTGAAGAAAATCACGTTCTTTTCTTCACATCGGCCTCTCTACAAGGGTTATGCATCTACTCCCCACTTCATTAGTAGGACAACTACAGAGACACTGCGATATGTCACTACTGGGGTAGAGGGTAAAGCCTTGGAGTGCTCCAGAGAAGAAGCTTCACAACCGTGGAGGGAGGGAGACCAAGTACAATGGCAGCAGGGGGAAGGTTAGGCGGCAAGATTAAGGAAACTGTTTCAACAAAGGTGAGAAACGGACAATTAAATTAACACTAAAACACAGCAAGAAAGAAAACAAAATGTAAACATAGTCTAGAACATGGTGTAGTGTTTTTTTGTTTGTTGCTTGTTTGTTTGTTTTGTTTTCTGATGAGGAAATGGAAGAGGAAATATGGGTGCAGTTTGCCCAATCAGAGCAGATTATTTATTTATTTACATTCTGCAATAGGAAGGGCAGATTCCTTAATGGCCAAAATGAAAATGCCAGTGGGATGGCAATGCATAGCTCCCACTCTATGGGTTGTACTACACATTTTCATCTTGGCAAGAAATGTGATGTAGTTCAGAAAAAAACAATCCCAGAGCATATTTAGCTACTAAAGCTGTGGCACACAAATGTCACATTCCCATGAGTCAACCCTTTTAAAGAACCCCGTCTTCACACCCCCACAGATATTCCCCGAGATGCCTGCACTGAATTAAAAGTGAAGCATATGGATGGATGTGACATCATCAAAGCACCCGTGTTAGAGAAAAGAAAGCAGCAAGTGGATTCTGTACAATTAATACAATCAGTAAGAAGCTGTTTGTGAGCACAGGAAAAAAAAAAAAAAAGAAAACACTATCCAAAGGATCAGACACAACCAATGAAGAACACAAAGCACACCTTGCAAAACAAAGAGAAAATCTTGAAATTTTTTTCTTTGTGAATATGTGAAAGTAAAAGAAACCACAGCAAAAGTGAAAACAAAATCTTGATTAAAAAAAAAAATAGTAAGCATAACATTTTCTGATTTAATTTTGTGTAAGAACTCTTTCCTTTGCCCTTTTAAAACAACAAATCAATAGTAATTTTAGAGCCAACCAGCTCTGACTGGGCAAGGCAAGGGCTAACAACACAGAAGTAGATGGTAATGGTAAACAACCATGCGGTCACCTCTGCCGCCATTGTTTTGATTGTGTGTAGACTGCTTCCAGCTTTGTCAATATTTGTAATTAGGCGCCAAAGAATGCAGGTTATTTAAATGATCCTCTCAAGTGCTAATAAGGCTCTTTGGTAACCATCACTCCCTGGGGAGGGAACTATTGAATGTAAAGCCACCTTATCAGTGAATTGAAGTGAAAATTGTTAGAATCCAGCAGCTATTCATTTATTAATATTTTCACTTCATGCTCTTCTGAAAGCTGCTACGGGTATACAAGATGCTTTGAAGAGCTAGCTTTCTATCTATTAAACACTGCTTTGCAAAAGATTTGTGAGGAAGGGATCCACACATAACAAACAGTGCAATTACAATGCATATATGTCTCTGCATTCCACTGTGTATATAAAGGGCCAGATATTCCACTATCAGTCGTTTCTGACAGTGCTCCCCTGTCTGATGCCAGCAGAAAAGATGGGTTCAGGGATTTCCTTCCTCTCTTCCTCCCTCCCTCTCTCTTATCAAATATGCTTAATGACATCTCCTCTCACAGTGGAGGAAGGAAATATACCATTTACTTTCAGAATAGGGAACACTAGATTTTCTAAGAAATGTCCTCTTACCTCAATCCTTTGCAATACCAGGGGGTACTGATAGACTGGACAGAAAAAGAAAAAAAGCCTTATTTTTTTGGCTGTCAGTATAATCACTGAATTATTGCTGAAAGGAAAGAGGAGTGATAGGTAAATCACATTCCATCTTTAGAAGGGTATGCAGGTTTATCTGCCTTCCCTCCTCTATACATGTGATACACAGATATCACTTTTTCTGAATTGCCCTTCTACAGCTGAAGAGCAAGGGCTAAGGAATTTAAAAAATGAGGACAGTATGTCAAACTGAGCTTGAGTAGGATTTAGGAATCTGAGCTTTCATCTTCAGCACCTTCAGTACCTTGCACCCTAAATTACTGTCTTGAGTCTGAGTACTGCAGCTCCCTCAAATTCTTTGGAGGCTCAGCAGCCCACAGGTCTGCAGGGTGCAGGTATAAAACTGATAAGGTTCTATAAATTCACTTTTTTGCTTTAGATTTGCAGTTATTCTCCTAGAATGTCTGCAAAGTTTGTTCAAATAGGGGCTGCTTCTAAAACCCAGTTGAAAGAAGAAGAGAAAATGGCCATTTCCCCCTTTTTTATAGGAAAAGCTAATTGTTAGGAGGTTGGATACAAGTTCACCTCCTCTGCCTGAGGGAATTCAAATCTTCATATTCTATTTCCTGTCACCAAGCCTAACAGTCAAGGCTACTAGATTAATTTGCCATGGCATCACAGGAAATTTTACTGCATCTCCTGTCTAATTTGACCAGCCTCCTCAGCTGGAGAAGCACTTCAGGCTTCATCTCTGCTGGGCCTGCCAGGTGACACCCATTGACTTCGTGGCTAGGAAAAATGAAAGCTCTTTGAGGTCAATCCTGGGGAGTTCAGTGAGAAATTCAGGATATCCCAGTGTGGTGGGAGGTACTGTATATTTGGGGCTCCTGTTAATAACAGGCTTTGAGTTCATAGTCTGGGTCCAAACCACTGCCAGCTGTTTGTTCAGCTCTGATGAATACTGTTCTGCAATAATGTGTTCATCGTCTGCTGCTAAAGTCTCCACAACAAATGCAGAGAATTCAAGATTCTCTGGGTCAGACAGAGGAGAAGGAATATGATTTAATAACCTGTTTGGACAAACAATGCAAATCAGCAGTTCTGTCATGCCAGTAGCTTCTCCAGGAACAGCTGATGCTTTTGTCTAATGAGTTTTTCATGTAAAATGCATGAACAATAGAGACTGGAATCCACATTTCAATTAATATTTTAAGTGTTTTATATCAAGTATTCATAGCAGAAAGGACTTAAGCTCATGTGTGTTCTTGCCCCTGATGAATGGCCTAACCACTCAGCAAGTGTTTTGCTCATACCCATCTTCCTTCTGGCCCACTGAGCACTTAATTAGTCCATACAGAGTGGAACATCTTCAACAGATAAGAGATAGAAAGAAGCAATCCAAGAACACCCTGGAGAAGAATAACAAGGACTCATATCTCTCTAGGCAGTGAAGCTATTTGAACCTAACTCCTCTGTTTACAAAGGAACCATTTTAACTTCTTTGAGACACAGATTAAAAGGAGCTAGAAGAATGATGAGATGAAAAGCCAAGAAAAAAAGAGAGAGCACCACCATCCTTACACAGAAGCAAAGCTGCTTCTTCTCTAAGAACATTTGCTTGGCAGATTTAGGCATTTCTCTGCCTAATTCTCTATATGCATAGCAAAGGGAGACTGGAGGCCAAAGGACAGGACTGTCACTTTTATTAAACCCAAGACAACTTAAATCCCAACATTTTGGTCCTTTAAAAATGCAACACAAAATCTCTCCCCACAAGCAGTCACCTCTACATCTTTTAAAATACACTAATGACCTCCTTAGCCCCCGCTCTCCAAGGTATTTGATCCTCAGGTCTCACTGAAGACAGCAAGGCTTAGGCTTAGCGGACAGGACTACTGTCCATTTTACTTTGGTGGTTACATTAGAGTAGACCATCAATATCTTTGTTGGCAAAAAGGCTGTATAAAAGTACAACCTTAAGAAAATGGGAAGCCACAGATCTTCCTCTGCCAGAGAACAGGGCAGATCAAGTATAAAGAAAGATAAATCCTCATTGTTTCCCTTCTTCCCATACACAAGCATAACATGCTTTGCAACGACATACACTTCTGTTTGTTTTGCGTGGTTTCCTTAGGCAGTGAATTATCTAGGACCGAGTCTGAGATTGGCTGTTTGGTTTCAGGCTTTACGATAAGCTTTTAATTATAGCACAGGAGTTTCATTACATGTTACGCCGAGCCAGCTGGAAGCAGTTACACTTTAGTCCTCCTCCCCCTCCCTCCTCACCACAGGATGTCATTTCCAAGGCCTTACCCTTCTTGTCTTGATGATTATGGGATGAAACTGCCACATATGGATCTGTACTTTCAGATGAATCAAGCAGATCCTTCCAATCCAGCATGCGTCCCCTAGCATCATAACCCTGTTGAGCGCGAGAGTCAGAAGTGGTGGTGCTTGGGACTAGCGAACTGGAGTGTCCTGTTCACATTATAAATACAGGTAGGGAAGACAAGTCTCATTAGTCACTTACCACGCTAACTCCCCGCACTCAGGAACGCACACATTGCTTTGCTTCTGTGACAGGTGAACATCTTGTCTTAGGCTGAGCAGTGTTTCAAAAGTCCTTCAAAGCATGGCCCCAGGGAAACAGGGGATTTGAACCTTCCTCTTTATGGTATTAAGAGGTGCATGTATGCCTAGGGCTGCTGCCGAGCAGGCAGTTGTGTGCTTCTACTCAAAAGAATTAAATGCATGTGGAACATAGTGAGTACAATTCATCCGAGTCAAGCATCCTTTGGCTGGATTCAGTATATGAGCCTGACTGACAATGAAGTGTTGGCCCATGCTGTCTGCTACTGGCTTAGTTATAAAGCAATTTTAAAAACTATATAAAATGGAACAACTTCTAAGACAGGCAAAACTGAAGGGGAATGCCAGAGGAGGTACAAAATGGTGACGTTAGTGACTCTCTGCCCCATGCCCCCAGAGGAATGAAGGACTGCCCAGCACTGTTGTGCTTGAACTGTGGCATCACCCTCTGGATGGTTAACGTGCAGGGCCTGTCAGCTGCTCACACCCACTTGCACACTTGCTATTGGTGCAGTCTGAGCTGATGGCTTTGAGATAAGCATGAAACCAAACATTTCTGCTCAGAGTGACAGTGGATACAGCGCCTTCCTACATGGATCTGTTCAAGAACCCGTGACTCCAGCAGCTGCTAGAGAAAGGACTCGCAAGCTTTTTCTCAAGTTTTCTACAAGTACTCTAGACATTGTTACTGTTGTCCTGAATAAAGCTCATGAGTTCCTCACCTGCCAAGTAGACCCTAACAAACAGCACATTCAGAGGGCATGCCCTGCTGGAAACTGCACAATTTTAACAGTGGTTTGGCTAGGTCAGAGGCATGTTTGTAGACTCATATGTCCTTTGCAGCTTGATCTTGAGAAGTACATCAGCACCCAGAATGCTTGGAGTGCTTGGAGTCTACTGTCTCTCTGATGCCTCCAATCTGGAATTTGCAGTGTCTCTGGATATTCCTTTGCTGCTGGGGAGAGGGCACTGAAACTCCATCCACTCTACAGTATTTTGACTGTGAAATCGCACACGTCTCTGAAAGTGTCCTTTTGTCATGTGCAATAAAATTAATTATTTTCAGCAGGACTGAGAGAGCTCTGGTCCTAGCTAATTTGATGTGGAATAACTATATTTCTCCTAACTTCCTTGAAAGAGCCCATCAAAAAGAGGGGTTTTTGAAACACGCTCAAACACTAACAGAATTGGATTATTCACAGACAGAATTTGGCAGATAACACCTTCTCTTCAGATAACACCAGACAGACTGACAGCAGCCCTCCTTTTTCCTTCCTTCTTTTTAACAGCCCAGCAAATTAATTTTCCTTCCTTAGATGTGAGTCTGCCTTGGAAAGCAGTCCAATCACCAGGCTACAGACTGCCCTAGCAGGAACCCTCTCCCTGCTCCTTCCCTTGATGATATTTCACTGCTCAGAAAAATAATTTGAGACTCACTGGAGAAGAGACAGAGCACCAGAAGGACCCCAAATTTAAAGCCTCATGGAGAAGGCACAGAGCTGGGCAGGTAGAGCCTCTGCCTCTGTATTTTATTTTAAACAGTCCCTGGTGAAAGAATAAAGCTTTTGGAAGCTGTATCTCAAAAAAGCTGCTTAGAAATTATTCTAAAGCTGTCCTTCCCCAGTTCTCAGAAGCACAGAGAGAGATATGATGAATCTAGGTTCACAATTCCACTCCAGAAATCAAAAATCTAAATGTTGGCCATCAATGCTACCAAGCTTTTTAGTGCACCCATGTGCTTCATTTTATCCAGCCCTTTCACCAGGTTCATGGCGTTGAACTCCTGATGAAGTCAGCGACAACACTGAAACTTCTGTTAAGATGCTGCTATGACTGAAAGAAGTCTTGAAGAATATTAATGGTCTTAAAGGAACAAAATGTCTGTGATCCTCCATGTATTTTTGTGGAGTCCTTTTGATTTACTGAGCAGGATTATACATGGCAGCAGTTTGGACTGTGTTTTGAACAGGACATGCACACAGCGAACTCATGTAACTGGTGCATGTGGCAGGGAAAATTGGTCATATTCACAGTGTTCTCACTGCAAAGTCAAACTTCAGCTACTGTAGCTAATTATTAACACAGTTTAGTTCTGCACCTCAGGCTGAAGGCTTGTACTGACAAGGGAAGTGGATTATTTTTTACCTCTCATGATAGGAAGTGTGCTTTCTTCCAGCTGTCTTTATTTAACATGGTATATTAGAGGCTGCATTTTGTTGGAGACAGAGCTTTTAATGTCACTCGAATAGAAAAGAGAAGCCAAACATTATCCACTTTTAAAAGGTTTTCATAATTCACAGCATGGCTTGGGAACATTGGTAAAACACAGTTAGATCGATGGTGGACTCTGACCCAAACATGCTGCCTGCTCCACAGCAGTCCCCTAGGAGGTCTACTTGTTTCCAAACGGACAGGTAGAGGTCCAGCAACTGAAAACACATGCCCTCTTGAAGAAAGAATACGCTGGAGCGTGAAAGCATTCACCTCTACAGCATTTTACGCTTGTCAATTCCTGTGCTCGTCCCCAAGAAATAAGAGAAATAATGGGACAGAGAACAGGCCAGAAAATGGAAATGATGACATTTCCATGTCTTTTTTTCCCTAAGGACTAAACCACAGTGCCAGCACTCATGGGGCTCCAGTCTTCAAGGTAACACCCCATCCAGCAACCACAATAATGTGTACAATAGTTGGTCAGCCTACAAACAGTGCTGCACTCAACATAATAAAACCATCATAGCTTGATAAGTAGGTAAAAGAGAAGAAAATCTTGCCAAGTAGCAATCATATTTTATGCCTGTGTTTGATATACATTTATATGCCCATATCTCTGTCCAGACACTTGAACTTTAGGTGTGCTTATATGGGAATTTGAAGGAAAAGACATAAGTATGGTTAAAGAAAAAATTTTCTTAGTACAGTAATCTGGAGGAAATATATGCCTAAGGGACACATTTTCTGGGGAAAAAAAAATAAAATTAAAAAAGTCCTGAACCATATGCTGCAAATATATCAAGAAATTCTTAGTAATGAAAAGCTAAGGCTTTGTGAAATTATTGTGTACCAGATTGTTGTTAGGTAGACAAGGGTGTCACACAAATGCAAGAAATCAGTCAATTTGTTCTGAAACTAACGTGTTAGTCTAGTGCACAGTGAGAAACAAACTTCCACACCTAAAAGAGATAAACTTTCTTCCACTTGATTTTGAGGAACCAGGGCAGGAGCAGATTAGACCTTAACAGCCTGTCCCACTCATGTTAGAGCTGCATTCTGCAAACACTTAGCAATGGCTGCTCCTCTAAGTAGCACCACTGTGTCCTGTAAGTGCCTTAATAGCCAGTCCTGCTGGGTGAATTTCACCTCTGAGCAGAGTGGCACCACAAATGTACGAGCTAGTTAAGTTTCTCTCATAAACAGAGAAAAGACTGAAGGCTCAGGCAACCCAGTCTTGGCCCTCTCACACACAGCCATTTTTAAACCTTTACAATGTGCTACATAGTTCACAACATGTAGTGGGACTTTATTTTTTTTTTCCATTATATGATTTTTACCATTCTGACTGTGCAAATAGATTTCTCTGCAATTTAAAGAGGCTTTAGCATATCTGGGATGTGTTTGGTACCTCTATGTTAATATTGGTTAATAACTAAACATCTAAAAATACCCAGTTGTGCCTTTGTTTTTAAACAAACCTGGGAAAACAGTAGACACAGTGCTTTTCAAACTTCTTTGTTTAAAGAAAACATGTAAACATTAAAATAGACACACTTTTAGCTGCTTCCATTATTTGCAAAAACTTTTCATTTGGAGTGCTGTAAGTAAGTACCAGAAGAAGGGTAAAAGCACTTAGTGTCTACAGGCACGGATAATAATTCAGAAGGGCTGCACTTCTTTAACTATAGCTCATTTTGAAGTGCACTTCTAAAATATAAGGAGGGGTTTTTTTCTTGTTTAAAACAAAGACAGGGATTCAATACATATTTGATAGTTGCTCTAATATGCACAAGTCATTAGGATCTCAGAGGTTAAGATGTCTGCACACTATCCTATTAACAGTTTTAGTAACCTAATTAGACAATTAGAGGGAAAGGCAAAATCAATACTAAAGAAGGAGAAAAGACTATGGCTAGGGGTGAAATAAGGGCCCAATTCACTAAGAATTGATGTTTCCAAAGGTAACTGAAGCTGCTTAAAAATTTTCAGAGAAATCTAGCCTAATCTCCTTGTTTCAATATATGGCTCTTGCATTACTTCTCTCCAAAATTCTGCAGCCAGACTTTCAGCCTGCTGTCTTCTTGGGTGTCAAAAGGGATGCAATTTAACCTGTACGGACTTTGTACTTTACTTGTTTAGAACCAGTCACATGAGACTGTCCCAGAAAAGGGGGTCCACCTGCCAAATTCAGGAGCAGGATGATGACAAGAATACAAAGATTAAGGGTTTGGTTCTCCTTTCATTCATGTTGCTACAGATTGGCAGCAAGTCTGTTTATGTCAGCTGATTAATAGTAGAATAAATCAAGAGAATAAGGCATTAAGACTTCTTTTGCAACTGGAGCTTCAGATGTCTTTGGTTATATTTATTCCACTGAATCCAAAAGCATCCTGAGAATTCAGTTGGTATTTTGTTATATCCCAGCATTCTGAGGTTTAATCTATTAAAAAATGCTATTTACTTATGCATTTAATGTACTTGGTAACATTAAAATGCATCATTTATAAAATTTTTGTTTTCTCAAGAAAAAAATTACTCAGAGAAGTCACTACACTTAGCAAACATGAGCATGTTTACTGAGATGATTTACTACCTCCTGCTGGAACTTTTTACACTCCTGGAAGATGAATAGATGTGACTAGCTCATTTCCTTTCATATTTTGCCATGGTAGGTGAAAAGAAGGACTGACTGCAGTAATACAAGGATGAGTATTTTAACTAAACCCAAAAAAGGAAGAGCTGATTTGCTTAGAGACTACATTACCAGGATTTACCTGAGGACGGTCAATTAAAACATTTGTGAAAGACAGGGCACGATTGGGAACCAATGTTAATGTTGGATCAGCATTTCTCCATTCTCTCTGTCTGTAAGGTCTTACTTAAAGAGTTGGGTTAATTCACAGAGTCTGTCTTTGGGCTTGACATGCCTGGTTAGGAAAATGGACTTCCTTTTGTTACCTTAGACTTTCCTTTTGTTGCTCCCTGGGACTGTAGCTTTTTTTCATGCTACTTCTCACTTGAATTGCTTTTCGGCTTTCATGGTCAGATTAAAATATCAACTTTTACTCAAGTCCCTACTAATATGGTAGCTGACAGGATCCAGAACTACAACTGCACAGCTATAACCATATAGCCTAAGAAGGTGCTTAGAAGCAGGAAACCTAGAATATTACTGGCACATCAGCACTATGCCCAAGGCCATCTTCTTTACATTCAGCAGTATAGATTTTATTATTACTGTTCTTTAATTACTGCTCTGTGCATTGGAAATATAGCAATTTTCAAATGAAAGAAAGTACAAGCTCTACATGCAGAAGAAACCATGAGTCTTCCATACATTATGAAGTAAGCCTCAACTTGTCTTTGATTTTGTTCATTACCTTCACTGGTTTTCATTATTATACTTTCAAACAAGTTTCACCTACACATTTTCCATTTCCTAGTAATAAACAACATGGGGATTTGAATTTATTTTTACAAATGTTGAACTGTATTATGATGCCTCCAGTTATTTATATTTTGCTGTACTGAGCTGTCATTGGTTCTGTTTTGTACTGACATATTTTGCAGGCATGAGATGAAACATCCAATTAAATGTTCACTGCAGATGCACACTAACCTACCTTTTGCTACATTCAGTCAAACATATAGTGAATTTGCCCTAGCTCTGATGAACTGCTAGTCTTGTAAAATCTGAAAGCAACTTCACAACTAAGCTCCTATCCCATGTGAAATTTGCCATTGACTTCACTGGGAGCAATATTACACATCCCCCTAGCTTGTGGGCACTTGTCTTTTTTCAGGATGTCTATAAAGAGAAATTATTGCAGTATAAGTCTAGGTTTGAATTTAAAGTGATTATTTATTCTGCAGTAATGCTTCATGAAAACATTTATTCTGCACACCAAGTACCAGCATAATCCACTTCAAATATACAGAACAAAGAGGTGGAAAGTACTTTGAGCACAGATTAATGGCTGCCTCATGGGAAACTGCTACTCTAGGCTTGCAGAAAAGCTCCTCTTCAGATCAGGTCATTTAATTTGCTATGCGAATCCCTTTTATTTTTTACAGACCAGGCCTCATTCAGACATTAAGATACCGCAAGTATGGACACCTGCAGGAATCGAGGCATATCCCAATCTCAGTTTATATGGGTAATAGGTTAATTTTCCTTATGAGAGGCCTTTCTGCAACTAAGGAACAATTCTGCTCCTTTCCCTAAGTTATCTCTGACTGGCTCCTGTAGCAGTTTTGACACTAGTCTGGACAACTCATGAGTGGGCTATGAGTTGCTATCTTGTTTTTCCTGGCAGATAGATAATATGCATCACTGTAACCCAGTATTCCTTTGAGTGTTCATATGAAGCATGCTCTTAATTATGTATACTGCCATGTCATTAAAATAGCCATATCTGACTTTAATTAAATGGAGACAGTCTTGAAGGAGGACTAGAAAAGAGGGATTGAAAATCAAAAGGTATGACTTAATCCTAGTTGTGATTAGTGAATCAGGCCCTCAAAGGCAAGACAAAACAAGTTAAAAAGGGTTAACAGCTATTTGAGTACAGGAGCTACTAGGTAACACAAGGATCTGGGGAGAGTTTTTAAAAATACCCATAAACTGACCATACACTGTGTCGTATGACATGTCATGATCGGGTGAAGCAGTTGAAATGTCTATGAACAAAATAAGTTGGGAAGAAACATTAAGTAAAACAGAATTATGAAAATACTTAAAAGTTTAGTAAAAAGTGATTCCTCCATAATGGATTTGCTGTCAGTAAATCATGAAACTAAGAACTTCCTTACCATTCAGGGCTACGAAGGAATCTGAAAGACAAATAACAGGGGAATAATCATTATTTATTTCTCATTTTTTTTCTTTTTAATAGTTTGCTGCTAGCAACCATTTGTGCTTCAGCTGATATTTATATGTATGTGATTATTACCCTAAGGACCCAGCCAAAACTAATATTCAGACATACCCAAAACAATATCTGTCTTTGAAAGTATTCATGACCAGCCCTGTGCAAGGGATACCAAGTGGGAATGCCAGTGTCCTCCATGCCACAGTTTTCTTTACAAGATAAAGTCCTAATCTAAAGGAAAGCAGTAGAAGTGATGCAGCCAGAAACATGAGTCAGTGCAGACAAATCTCAAACAACCTCAGACCACATGAAGAAATAAATTAATCTGGGTTAGCAGGGAGCAAAATCTACCCCTGTGCAGTGTCAAAGTTTAATGCATCATTCAGGGTAAAGAAGGATTTAAGCAAGGGTACAGGCTTTGTTGTTCTCTGCACAGGAGCAGATCTCTCTCCAAAAGCACAGTGTGGGGGTTCTGAATAATTTCCTACCCTTCTTTTATATTTAACTGATATCAGGTACACTCCATGCTTGTCTAACCTATTTGTCCAAGGAGAGCAAAACTGTCTGAAAAGGGCAAAGTTTCACCAGCTGGGAACTGACCTGATTTTGGTGCTAACCCATTTTAGAGGGAGCACTGAGGGTACAAGGTGTACACCTCCTTCAGAAAACTTAGAGACAGCCAACATAAACCTATCTTAGGGCAGAGGCAGAAGAAGGTGTAACTAAGATGGGGAGCTCAGTAGAGGCTGAATTCCTTGTACTCCCCCAAGCACAGTGATCACAGTAATAAATGGCACTTGAACAAGGATGGACAAGGCATGAGAAGGCTCTGGCCTGTACTGTATCTCACAGCACACTCTAGCCCTGTTACTTTATTCTGCATTCCAACAGTAATGACTCTCTCACTGTACATTACTTCTTCAGCTTCAGTAATTTTATTGTATCTACAGCTATCATTGCATATTGCACCAAAAAGAATGTGATTCTTGATTTAATAAGATTTATGAATAATATTTGGGGCTCACAATTAAAACAACCTTGGCAAGAACATGTGGAATCAGAGCTGTCCTTAACACACATGGTGGTATTCCTGAAGACTCAGAAATCAGCATGCAAGGTTTCTTTGCATGAAGTCCAGGCTGTGTACTTTTAAGCACATCAGTGCAAAATGTAAATGTTTAAAGACTGTGTTTAAGCTTCTAACTCTCACTGTCCGTATCTAAGGTTTATCATTAAAATTTCTTAGGGAGGATCAGTAGTGCCTGACTCTTAATACCACTATGATGTCCAGCCTGTGCATAAAACACACTAAGATTCACAAACTAAGTAGCTCCTACTTCTTGATCCAGATTTAAAGCTGAAGATGTATTTCACTGTGTGGGAATGTAGTCCCTGTCACAGTCTACACCAAGAAACCAAAACACTTCTGTACATCTACATAAGCAACCCAACCACCATTGCTAATAAAGACAATGAACACTCAATTCATTATGTCATTGATATAATCAAAATCCTCTAGCATTGAGGTTTCCTCACTACATAACTGCTTTGAAGTCCAGTGTTTGTATAAAGCACACAAACTGGGCAGTTGTCTTCAGACACATTTAAACAACTGTTGATCTTCTAAACCTGCATCATTAGCCACTGTTCCTGTTGTGGCTTACATTTGTACAAAAGAACACCCAACAGGTAATGGTGATTTGAAGCATTCAGAAGGATGCTGTGACACATGGTAAATAGAGAGTAAAGCTTTGCTTACTTTGGCAGTCACCCAGGCCATCTGTATTGCCATGTTCTATGTCCTGTTCAAATGCCAGTCTAAATAATAGAAAGAAACAATACAGTATGAATAACAAAGAAATTATCACATGTGCAACTGAAATAAAGGCCTGCTGTTAAACTGGCCATTTCTTTGGAACTTCCACAGAAAGGCTGAAAAGTTGCAACATAAGACATTTGAGTTATTCATCATTGCTTAATGATTTCTTGGCTTCTGATGATGCTTTGTCTTTTTATTATTACTTAAAAAAAAAAAAAAAATCCCTTGAATGCCTCTTTATCAAGGTAGGCAAACAAATTAATATTTTTTTTTTATAATATATTATCAGAAGCAATTGTGATCCTACCTTAACTTGTCCATACTGTAGACAAGGGGCAATGATACTTTGATGTGAGAAGGAAGCTAAGCCATTGGGTAGGTACTGTGATGGGGGAACACAACTTGCATTTCAGCAATCATTTAGATACTGAGCTCACTGAGGTTGTAATGTGTAAGGTGCAGTCCACAGGAGACATTCCACTGAACTCAAGGGGTAAACCACTCACAGGCTTTTCTAGCTGACATGCACAGTTTACACTCCTAACCTCTGCATGTCATTTTGGATACCCAGTTAAGCTTCTTCCAACTTACTGTATGGTCGAAGTGAAGGACAAGAGCCTTAGAAAACCTCCAACACAAGTCCTTGTCTACATTAGTTAGGATCCTACCCTTTAGACCTAATAACTGTTGCAGGCACCTCATTCCAAACTCCATGTTCTTAAAACTCCTGCTCATCTGTCACCTGCTAGTGGAGAGCACCTAATATCTCTGCCTCCTGATGGCTAGTTTGGAAGTTCACCAGACACACACCTGATCTGGATCCCCTTCCCAAGTGCTATGTTCTGGACAGAGAGTGACCTGCCTTGTTCGC
This sequence comes from Megaceryle maxima, assembly GCA_024605025.1. Taxonomy (NCBI): domain Eukaryota; kingdom Metazoa; phylum Chordata; class Aves; order Coraciiformes; family Cerylidae; genus Megaceryle; species Megaceryle maxima. Next base: position 45,726 of record JANHGN010009378.1, read on the forward strand.
TTCTGGTCTGCACCACCACAAGCTGTGCTGCCTCTGTCTTAACAGATCTATTGATAAACACGGAAGCTTCTTTTGAAAGTGAGGTATGGAAGTTCCCTACAACTTGCCAGGAAAGTGCAAAAAGACTCAAGCACTTTGGGAATGCTGAGAAAACCTGATGTGGACACAGGTGCATTTTAACACTACCAAATGTCCAATAGGAACAGTCCACACTCTCATAGTAAAGCCTATACAGACAGATGTAGCTACAGCATCCCCAGTGGACAAAACAGCTTGAATTGAAATATCAAATTAAGAACAAGACACAAGCACAGGGATGGCAACTCATCCACTACATAATGAAGGCTTGTACAGAAGCAGAGTGTAGGCAGTTGTGGGGCTGTTGTGGTTGTGTAATGTTTGCGCTACACTTCTATCACTATGTTGAAGAAGTATAGTCGTACCTCTGAGTGGACAAGCATGCAGTTTGTCAGATGTGGTGAAGAAATGAGAGCTCTGAAGTGGGTCTTCCCCTTGCAAGGAGGTCTTAGTAACCGCATTAAAACTAACCTTCAGAGACTTTATTATTATAAAATAATTAAATTCTACTGTTAAGCAACGGGATATCCAGCACTTCTCTGAATCTGCTTTAAGCTCTTACTGTGCTCTGTGATTCCTCTTAGTAATGCACAGTAAATTACAAGGACTGGTTTTGTTTTCAGTGGACAAATTGCTTCAGTAATTTAATTTGGATTCTATTGCCTCTTTAATCAGCTGTGATGGCTCCAGTGTGGGCTGGTCCAGACATACCCATCCAGTTCCCTCCTTTCAATAACACATGGACCTTAGTACAGCTCTTTCATTTTCTTCTTCCTCCTCTTTCAGTGGTTACCAATCAGCTGAGCATTCACATCAAAAAAAATTGTGAGACATTTCAGAGACGAATGCAAATAAGATAGAAACAAACACTTCCCACATTTTTCCTTCCCTAAGAGCCCCACGTTTCAAATAGCTCTGCCTGAGACTGCCTGGCGCCACTGCCAGAGCTTCATGACCCTTCCAGCCAGAGCCTTTACTCACTTGGAGCCAAGGACCAGCTGTGTGCACACTCCACTCTCCTTCACCCATCCGCAGTAAGGGTCTCTTGATGCTATGCAGGCCCTTGAGAAAGACGAGCACAAGGTGTCATTCATAAACACTCCCACATTCCCCACACCTAGTACACCAGCTTCTGACAGCCACCAGAAAATATGTACTTTTTGCATTTGCCGTGACGCTCGCAACGTCCCAGAGGAACCTTGATGACACAGGTGGAGAAGGCGATGTACAGGGCACTGCTGGGCTTGTCAAGCTGCATGCCCACAATCCGCTTGTCCTCCACACCATCATAGCTGCACCTGATTCAAATAAAATTGACATAAGTTTATAAATGAATTCTGCTAGAAAACCAGATGAAAACCTAATGATTCCTCAAGCTGATGAAGAAAACCCCAAACAAACAAAAAAAACCCAAACCAAACAAAAAAAAAAGACCAAACAAACAGAAACCCCCCCACACAAAGCAAACCAAAAAATATCCCACAAACCCAAAAATCTGAGAAAGGTAAAAATTGAACAAGACAAGGAAAAAGAACACACTAGTCATTAAAAACACGGGCAGACATGTAAGTGTGTATTAAAAATGCATGAGACAGGGAAGTAAGTGGAGAGGGACAGCACACCAGACAAGCTTTCTGATGGCCCTCTTTTTTTTTTGTGTTTATTCTTCTCCAGCACTCAAAGTTGCTGAAATTTCTGCATTCAAAAATGTATTCAAAATTTCTGCTCTTCAAAGTCCCCTTAGGCGTATTTAAGGAAGGCTGAAATGTGGGAAATTTCCCTTGGAGAGCAGCTTGCTGGTTGTTGAGTTATTTGGAAAGGAATCAGGGTTTGTTTTTTTTTTAATAGGATTATAAAATTAATCTTCCTTTGCAGAACTTCAATTTTAATTCTCCTTCAACTGCTGCATATGATGGGCTACTTTCTACACATACTGCATAAAAAATCTTATTGCAATATAGACACTGATAAGCAGACATCCCCTCCCAAAACAATCTTAATTTACTCTAAAACTTGGCTTCTCTAGCCACTTCCCTTTTCGTGGGACAACCTACTCTCTGGGAAATCGGAAGTTCAAAGTCACTCATACATGAGTACAAAGAATCAGATACACACTTTTCAGGATTGTAAATGTTCATCTCCTCCAGGAAAAGGCTGTCATTTAGGAAACCACTGTTTCCTGCCCGTGCCAAGAACTTCAGGATGATTCCCTTCTCTGATCCCAAGAAAACCACAGTGTAGTTCTGATATGGGCCAGCAGCAGAATCTACGGCAATTTTAGTCAGGCGGTACCTAAAATAACAGTAACAACATTCTGCATCACTTGGGATTAGATTGCCTTGTATTTTATCAGTTTTCCCACTTCAGATAACTGTGTGGTAGCCTTCAAGCAACCATATAACATATTTAAGCACTTTTCCCAGCTGAGTAATTGTATAAGTTGACACAGACTGTACTAGTTTGGCTTCCCAAATGGCAGGGAATTTTTGTGTGTTTGTCTGCATATCCATAGCTAGCAGAAATGTTTGCAGAAAGCTGAAGGGATGCTAAGACTTTGAAACCATTTAGGATTTATTCTTTCAATCAAAAGCAATGTACTAGCCTGGACTTCTACAAGCAGGGAAATAAAACCAGCACATTAGTTTTTTCTTTTAATTTCAAGATCTGTCACATTAAATGCAGCAATAACGATAACGGATCTATATGCAACTTTTTTTTTTTTTTTTTTTTTTTTGTCAGGGAAAGCTGTGCCAGCATGATAGTGAGATGCTAAACACCATTTTACCTCACTAAATATAATCACATAACAGCCACTAACTGAGTTCAATGCTGAGAGGATACTGAATATTGGGATGACACAATCTACCAAAAATGACTACTGGTGATTTGGTACCAGTTCTGGTACTGGTAATCAAAGAAAAGCACTTCGAGCTTGCTGCTCTTTAATTTGGTCAGAGGTGTAGAACCTGACATAAAAACCTGACAGAAGACACATCAGTAAAACTAAGTTGGACCCTTCCAGAGATAAACACTGACTGGCATAAACTCTACACTTATACAGAGGAAAATAGGCCAAAAGTAGTCACATTATTCTCTTCACAAATGGAGGGTAGATAAGTAGTATAGTGACCACAGCAGAGTGGGAATGTATTTAGATAGGAAGGAGATGGTGTATTTGAGGCTTGCTGATTTATGAGTCTTTGTTCAAATTTCTCCACTATTATTTTTCTCTTGTTGCCATAGAAAGGATACAGATTACTTCTGCCTGTATACTTCTGTAAATATTAAAACATACCATTACATATCCTGACAGCCATCTTCATATCCTGTGAACGTATCACGGCAGATCTGTTTGTATCCTGTGTACGTAGCCCTGGGCTAACTGCTGATCCTTGCCCAAAGTTTTCTATGGAGCTATCTTAAACGCTGACACATAAGCCAACAGGCAGGTCAACCTTCCCTGTGCAGCATTTCCTCCAAGATCTGTTTTCAGCACAGTGTGGTTGGAAAGGACTTAAGTTTTTCCCTATATTGAAAGTTGCTTAGGGAGTTCTGCAGCATCTGCTTAGCACTGCCATCATTTTTAGCTGGATGCCTGCCCAGCACACCAAGGATGTTTACAAAGACTGAGAGAATTCTAAGCAAGACTATCAGCACAACTTGACAGTCATGATGAGGACAAGAGTTGACTTGGAGATACGTACCTGACCATTGTTCTCAGGAACCAGGGTCTATTGACAATGGAAGGTACAGCCTCATCCATCAGTGGATGTGTTTTGATGAAGTTCAGAGTATCATCTGGGAACTCATTAGAGGTTACATATTTTTCTAATGATGTAGAGCCAGCACAGCAACCGGGCCTAAATAAAACAAGAGGTTAAAGACAGAACACTTACTTGATGCATAGTGCAAATCTCCTTTTTTAATGAGGACCTCAGTGAAATCTGATGTGCATTACACGGGTTTGAATGGAGGATTTAAAAGTGTGATGGACTTGTTCAGCCCCCCAGGGGGCATCTAAAATCCTGCTCTATCCTCTACTTGAAAGGATTTAACATGTCAGCTAAAAGTACCAAGGCATTTCTTCAGCACGAGTGTGGCACACACAGTTTGTAGTTTATCCACTCACATGGAACCTAATCACCATAGCATGTTTGCATTTGGCTTGATACTGCCCACTGGCACAGGTGCCTTCTCTGGTTGCTGGTTCCAGTCCTTTCTGGTAGAAAGTGGACTGTCGGAGAAGACAACCCCACAAACGTCCATGTAAATTCTGGTTTTACCCTTCTTTCGTTTTGGGATAAGTATGGTAGCACACTGATGACTGAAATGTTATCTAATCATTCTTTGACAACTTAAATGTAAATCTGTTCATCCTGTTACTAAAATCTGCCCTCATCCTCAGAGGTAACTTGACTTTCCTGCCTGGTCAGGTCATTTCTACAGAGGCAGCAGCAAAGTGCTTTACCTGTTATTAATATTTTGTGAGTTATTTTCTCCAAAAAAAGGTCCATTTGATCTAATTTCCTAACGTATTATGATTTTTCAAGGCTTTGAGCCACTGTAAGATAGAAAGATGAACGATGGACCACCCACTCATAAACACACTGCAGTGTCCAATTTTCATCTGTTCTGACACTGGTAGAGCCACTGACATCAATGGAGTGATACCAGCTTGAACAAAATATATTGCTGGTCCTATCGTAACTGTCACTTAGATTTAGACAGATATGCAAGCTGGCATAGGTAACCAAATATTCCATAGAAAGTAGCATAGGTCTGGAGGGGACTAGCTGGGTCAATGAGTCTGGTCCTACACAGCTGCACGAAGAAAACTACATGTAGAGACTGTGTGCTCTCCCTCTTTGTATCCAAAATATTTTGGTTATTTGGTAACTGCATATAGAATCAGCAATAGAGGGAGAGAAGGAGAAACGAAGGGCATCACCAGTCTCTTAGGTCCTTGCAAGGGCACTGACTCATGAGGTGACATTTGCAGAAAACTCCAGGGAACAACCTATGCTTTCTGGCACTGTGGTGCCTAGAGTGCCTGTATATCTAATTTGGAAGCCTACTTCCTCCTAAACCCTTATCATATGATTTGGTTAATCTTGTTTCAATCTCAAAATTGGTTTAATTGAGTAAATATAAAACTGAGTAAATCCTGCTGTGCACCTCAGCCAAAAAGGGAAGTGACACCCCTGAAAAGCTCTGGTATGTTTCTTAGAAATGTTAGGATCCATAGAAACCCTGATGTTTCTTTATCATACTGAGATATC
>JANHGN010009378.1:55463-67422 GCA_024605025.1 Megaceryle maxima
AAAGAAATAAATAATATTTTCTCTTTGAGACAACATTCTGCAAGTTAAATGCTGCAAAACTTCTTGATTAAAGGTCTGAATTATTCCCATGTTAAGAAAAGTAAGTCCATGGAATGTGTCTACATAGTATATGGCTGAAAGCTGCTCTAAATTATCAGGTAGAAAATTCATTAAGCAATACTTCAGTGTCTTAAAATGAAATACAAACTACCAGTAAGTGCATGGTACATAATAATTACATCATACGAGCATCACTTCTTGTACCCTCATAAAGTAAAAAAAAACACAGTGAAAAGCAAAAGATAAAGGAAACAGCAGGTAAAAGGTTATTGCACCTATTACCTATTATATGGAGTGGAGAAGGTTGCTAAAACAACATCCCGGCCATTGAAATGGATAACATCTGTAACTGCCTGCAGTATGTTAAAGTAGAAGTGTGAATCGCCAGGAACTGAACAGTTCAAACGAGCCTTGAGAAAGGAAGTCCACTGTTTTTCCAGCACTCTTTGAGATCCTCCCATGTCGTTTTTACAAACCTGAGCCACCCTTGGGAAAACTACCTGGAAGGAGTAGAGCAAAAATAATGGAAAAAATGAAATGTTTGTTTGAACTATAATACTTTGTTGGTATTCTGTTTTTAAACTTTTGGAATAACAGAGCAAGGTCCTTAATTTAATCCCATGTTTCCATAATCTGTGATAAATAAGAAACAGAAAAAAATCAGCTTTGGAACAGTGTGCTATAGAAGATAAGGCTGTGGTATTTACTACACAGACATAAATCCTTCAGGAGATCTGTTCTCAACCCATATAAAACTCATTTCCATACAGACTGCTTAGCTTTCTATTTCCCCAAACAAAAGCACATTTTATATTCACAATCCCAGCAACCCACACTGCCTGCTCTGACTCTTCTGTTTTCAGCACTTAAAAACTATGCAAATCTTGCTGTGCTTTTATTCCTGCCCTCCACCTTTGTGACCTTGGTCAGCTTTTTTAACTGCTTAGTCAGAAAGCTATTGTGAAATTAGTAAAAATGCAGTAACTGTTTAATTATTCTTTGCAGAATGGCAAAGCACAAAATTTCTGCCTCTGTTTACTCAGCACTCCAATGCAAATTTCTTGAAGAAAAATATCACTTTGCTTTGGAATCCATTTTTACCAATTAGCTACCATGGTGAACTAACTACATTTGGCCTGTCCTTTTTATGATTTGACAAAAGAGTTCCCAGCACACACCATAAGAAAACACCCAGTTTCCTTATAAGACAGTGCAATATTTCACTCCAACCAACCTTTTGGCTTGAGAGATAGGAATCTCCTCAAAATTATGACCTTGTCATTGTGATTTATGATTCTCATTTCAAGGTCACTTCTAACAGCACTGGTCCAAGAATAGCAGATGTTTTCCTCCCCCTGAATCTGACAAAGTAATTCAAGGCAATGTCTTTGCCCTTACCTTTCCCATGCTGTTGTACTCCACTGCTATTTCCCGGAAGAAGAAGTAAATGTAGTTGCCATAGTCCACTGCCTGAACAAAGTATGGTTCTAGAAAAAACAACCAACCAAACAAGACATGCTCTTTAGGCATTTAGCATATAGCATGCAAAGAAATGCCAAATACATCCACAGTACATATCCAAAGGTGAAGTGCCCTCATTATGTGAACTTCCTCAGTTTTCAGAACTAGCAACATCACCACTGCAGAAGAATCACTGTCTGGAGACACAACAGCTGGGGACAAGTCTGTGCAACTGACTGCAAGGTCGTTAAGTGTTAGCCACCAATACATCTGCCCTGGATGGAGTATGAGGAAAGGTAAAGAGGCAATATATAATGCTATGCCTGAGGGGTCCAAAGCAGTGCTCTTTATGACATGCAGGCTGTGTGTGGAGGGAATAACAAACCATGTAACTGTTTCTGCCCACATGTGTCTATAGTAGCAAGCAAAGTGGGACAGCTAAAGTCAACACCTGGCAAAACATTTCTGCATGCAGAAAAGACTTCAAACTATGGCTTTGCTTACTGTTAAAATCACTCCAAATGCTAACGATTAATAACGCCTACATGAAGCTAAACAGCACTGTTCTTAACAATGAGGGTATTTACAGCACAGAAATTGCCTAACTCAATGGCAACTGTACAGTCCCTAAAAGCCATAAAAGAAAGGCCCTGTGCAATATTCCCATAATTTTATTTTCATTGATGAATCTTAGTATTATGGGACAAACTGTCTATACTTCATGAAGCCTTGACTGTCAACTAACATATTCTTGGGGCTGGAAAAATTTCAAACACAGCCCAAGCACACTGAACCCTGCAGGTTCCAACCTTCACATCCAACAGCTGTAAACTGAGGATTTCAGCTTGGAAATCTCACTGGAATTTATATTCTGATGTACCATGCTCGCAGTTTCTGTTGGTCAGGAGAAAAGAGATTGATTTAAGTAAGAGATATAATTTAGTTACTTCTTTCTAACAGAAAGAATTGGTGAAATGAAATGACAGAGAGGCCTGTTGGGAATCCAAGAATCTAATTAGAGATGTCACCTTTTTAGTTTTGTTTATTTATCTACCTTTCAACCACTTTGAGTCATGTTTAACTGTCCGCAGAGTTGGGCTGTCTCCAAGGCTCCGGTATATGACTGCATCTATTGCAAGGAAGTCAGTCACTGTGGCGGAATACAGCTTTCCCTCTGGGGAGGTAGGAAAGAAGAAACAAGAGGAAAGGAGGATCAGGAATAATATAATTGCTTTTTTTCAACAGTTAGATGAGATGTGGCAAAGAAAATCATCATACTCTCCTTAAGAAAACTGAAGGGAAAATGTCCAGCTAGTTAAGTGGCACAGAGCACTGAACAAGCAAATCACCTCTTTTCAAAATCATAATTTTAGAGGGATGCTGTGGGAGAAGAAACCTTATGGAGTAATTTTTCTCCAGTTTAGGCAAGTCATACTGAACTACCCTATCTAGTTTCCCTGCACACGCCTTTGGTTCACTGCTCATAAATTCTGCCCATATATGTTAGCAAAATAAGTATTGGGAAGCCACAACAGAACTGTTAGTTTTAAAGGGAAGGGAAAACCAGACAAGTCTTAGGGACTGTCAGCTAATTGACACTAATGCAAATCTTTCCCTTTGAGAGCACTTCTCCTCTGCCAAAAATCACAAGCAAAAAAATTAAATAGCATGCAGGGAACCCAGGTGAAACAGGGATGCAAAGAGATAGAGGAGGACTTCCTACCTATGTTTCTTTTCTAAAATGCATTTTAGGCATTTCCCACAAGAATTATGCATACCTATTTCTTAAAGAACCAGAGAACAAGTGATAAGAAAGGGTCTACAAAATGGTATCCTAAGCACAATCAAAAGATGCAATAAAAGCATGAGGTAAAAGCATGAACTCCAGCAACATTTTAAAATTGCTGTCTAATCTGTGTGTGGGTCATGGTAACTGTACAGGGCTGTTTTCATGTGAGACAGATCTTGGAACATGATGCATGAGCACTGCAGCACAAGGATGGCAATTCATGTCTCTGTTGTGTCTACACAGATATCAGAATGGCCTATTTCTCCTATGACAGAGATTGTGCTGGGTGCTGGGCCTTGAAAGCACTAGCACTGAGGACATACCAAAGACAAAGCAAAGAGGTTTCTATTGGTCAAGATCTCCTCATTGTACTTACAGACAATGTTTAGTTTCAGCTCAAGATTCAAAAATCAGACTGGTTTTTATTAGCAGGACTGTATTCTTTGTTCAGAGTCCATAATTCCTATCATTATTTGGCTATTTAAAAATGGACTTTTTTGTTTTCTTAGCAAAACCAGAAAAAAAAAAATTTACAAAAAAAAATCAGATACTAAACCCAATTTTAAAATAGAATAAAAAGCAGAGGGTTTTTTTGATATGGATGTCTGAACTCATGCTAATACAATAATACATTTATTTTCTTTCCTGGCAAGCTCCTGAAGACCATGTAACCAACTACAATTTGCACGTATCAGCTGTAATAGGTACAGATTGCAAGAAGAGCTATATACATGTAAGTGCACCCAACAGACTCAAATGAGCTGGATTAGTGCCCTAAACTGCTCTAAAGCTGCTTTTCACTGCACTCTGAAAAATTATCATGGGTATCAATATGCATAGCATATCAGTGATTTTCTGAAGCTAGCAGATCTAGAGGATATCTTCTAAAACAATTTATCTGAACAGTATAAAATTTATTCTTAACCATCATGAAAGAATATGACCATTTCTATAAATATTCTTTTTATTTTCAAATAATGTGAGGACTTCAGTGACAGAGTGGGAATCATCTTACCAAACTTGAGCTGCATGCAAGGTGAATGTTTACATTAAGTTGGTCATAAACTCCTTCTTGGACAATATAGTGAGAGAGGTCCTTCTGAAAGGTCATTCAGACTGTCCTAAGGATAGGGAATCTGGGAAACCTGGGACCTTATTGCTCTCTACAGCTACCTGAAGGGAGGTTGTAGTGAGGCTGGTATTGGTCTCTTCTCCCAGGTAACTACTGATAGGACATGAGGAAATAGGTTTAAGTTGCACCATGGGAGGTTTAGGTTGGATAGTACGAAATTTTTTTTTTACTGAGAGAGTGGTTAGGCACTGGAACAGGCTGCCCAGGGAGGTGGTAGAGTCACCATCCCTGGAGGTGTTCAAAAAACATGTAGACGTGGCACTTCAGGACATGGTGTAGTGGCCATGATTATGTTTAGTAGACAGTTGGACTTGATGATCTTGAAGGTTTCTTCCAGCCTTAATGATTCTATAATTCTATAGTTGTATAAATCTTTCTCTGAAGGTGTCTCTCTTTCCATGGTTTATGAATTACTTGCTACTATCAGAGAATTTCTGCTTTATATTCTTTTGACTGTAATTAAGAAATTACATACTACCACCATCATCACCACCATTATTTTTGAAACAAAAGGACCCATTTATTTACAATATAAAGAGAAAAAAATATTTATTTGGAACCTGCTATAAAAACCTGCCTCTTTTGTGAGGCAGATAATTCCACCTCAAACACACTAGTACTTAATACAGCCCTTTAGCCACAGACTCAGTTGAATGTGACCGAAATACTGGCACAGTCTTAAATCTTCAGCAGATTAGCTGAAGTATTTCCATATGAGCAGCCAGGCTCTGCTTTCTAGTATCACACTTGCTGAAGAGGACTGACATTATTATGGTGACTTCTGTATTATCTTTACTACCTATTTTACAGCCAAATCTAAGAATAAAGATCAGCAGGGTTCACACTAAGAGAAGTTCAATAAAGAAACAAATTAGTCAGGAATTCATGAAGAGAAGTACAAAAATACCACACAATCAACAGCCCAAATTAGTGTCATTAATAATGACTCACTTTTTTAAACTATTGCAGTAGAAATCGGAGTTAACTGTATTACACTGCATGCAGCATAAATCATTATTAACTAATACACTTCTCTCCCTTATCTACAACAGCTGATAACATCACATCGAGATGTTTTCTGCTTTAAAATAAAATCACCTTTCCTTTCTTTCTAGATTTAGAAAAGGGCACACCACAAAATGTTCCCTAACTTCCTATTATTAGGGAAGTTAACTTCAGTTTAGAGTTGTTAAGGAGCATATCCTGCCCATTTCTCATTAAAGTTCACACAAGCCTTGACTTTCCTTGATTTTTGCAGAAGCTGCATGCAGCCAGAAATGGTGCCTCACACTGGTCTGGCATCATATCCTCATGAATCCAAGAAATACTGAAATGATGAACCAGGAAATAGAGGCTTTAGGCAATGTTTATGGTGGTGAAGTTAATCCCAGAGAAGGAAAGCCTTCTGTGCAAGTCACTTCCTTATGCTCCCTATTTTTAGTCATTATTCACTCCCTTTGCCATCTTTTTGATTTTGGCTTTCTGGACTCAAGAAACACAGTGCTACGTCAAGCCTGGATGGCAGAGCAGAAAGCAAGAAGTTTATCTCCATCACTTTACCTGCAAATAACGCAACATTGGCATGCTTTGCATCATAGGGGCACCTGGCCATTCCACTGAATTCATCTCCCAGGAACTCCAGGGTATCCATCTGAAAAATGAAAGGCAGCTGCTCAGATAGAAAAACAATACTTCTTACCCAGGATGAGGCTTATGACAGTGTTTCTGCCTTTCTTTAATTGTGTTCCTGACTATGAATTAAAAACCTGACAAAAATCATGGTGTTAAATAAAATCAGTCTGAAGAAAGTGTGTCCAGCAGGCCACACTTTTTTTTGGAGCTAATCATCTTACCCTGACACATTTTACAAAAGTCTTCATTCAATATTTTATCTGTACACAAGCTTCCCGTTGATCCACAGCAGGCTATGTGGCCTGTGGTTCTGGCAAGGATTCAAAATTTATCCTCAACAGTGATCCAACAGAAGCGCTCTTATACACAGAAAAGACTGCAAGCCACAGCAGTCAGAAGAAACAACACTAGAACAGTTATCTATGTGTGCATTTTTATCCCCAAAGTCCGGAGATCCTTCTGCTCTAGTCTCAACAGTGGTGCTCTCTTCCTTGATTTGCATACTTAGAAGGATGCTCTCCAGTTCTTACTGTATCCGTTTAGTCTGTATCACAGAGAAATCCTCTTACCATCAGGCAAGAATTAATCTGTACAAGAATTGTAAAATCTGAGGTTTAAGTGTAACTCCTGGGAAATAAATTCACCCCAGGCACTGATAATGATACAAATATACAGATCAACCTTACGCTAAGTTCAAGAGGGTTTAGTGAGCTTCAGGGGAATGGTACAGTTATTGCCTCTTTAAGAATCTTATACTACCATATTTTGGGAATAAGAATCTTTTTAGCATACTCTAGTAACTTGAGTAGCTCATACTGTATAAATCACAGATTCATGTACAGGTTTGACGAGCATGAAAAAAAACCCCACCTAGCATCATCAACTACTTCAATCAACCTTCAGCTCATATGTTACATCACCCAGGTCCTCCAGTGATTTGTCAACAATTGTTTTCTGTCCTGTAGCCTTCCTGATAAAATCCACTCTGAATGGAATTGGTTGTTTTTACTCAAGGGCTGAAAAGCATTTCACATGATAATGATAGGAAACAAGTTACATTGCTGAGCAACTTTACTTGTATTGAGCCCCATACTCTAGGTTCATCCACACTTCCATTGGCAGAGTGGAGGGACAGCCCTCTTTTCTATTTGGCACATTTTTGTTGTTCTCTCTATATAATGCAGAAGTACATGAAGGAAAAGCTAGGGCAGGTGTTGGAGAGACCTGCTGACTCCCAGAGGTATCACTATCCAGGCCCTGTAGCTCAGCCACAGGTGAGGTAGTCTGCAGAAGCCATGTGTCACAGGGAATGAAACACCTGCAGTAAGGGTAAGGAAGGTTATTTATATCTATCACATCAGGATGCCAAGGAAATTGGTATTTGTTTTAAAATGCAGCTTTCTAGCAAGCAGACTCATTAGCCTCATTAATGGCATTGAGAGATAGAAAATAACAAACTGCTAGAATACTAAACACAGCACTGAGACTGACAAGTTTTGTTGCATGCTACAAGCAGGATGCAAGGAAAGGAAGAAAAGAAGAAACAGCTGTTAATAGATCAGCTACCTGTACCACAGTTACCATGATGCAGGCTTGCATTTTTATTCAAATTTGATTCTTCCTCCGCAGATTGAAAGAAAAGACTACCCTGAATGTCTCTCCTGTGTTTCCTAGACTGTAGTCATCATAGTGGCTAAACAAGGTAAAACAGCATTGCAGAAAAATCAAGGAAGAGCAGCAGTTATGGCAAAAAGCAGGAAAGAAGATGTTAATGTCTTTACTCTGTTCTTTACAATAATTCTGAACTCAATTAAATGAATGAGAATTGTGCTGTGACTTCATCAGAAGCCGCATCAGCAAAGCTGAATTTCTTTTCCTAAAGGATGAGAAATGACCTGTGGGACATAGTAGTGTGTGGAAAAGCAAAGCCTGGGTATCAAGGGCCTAAGTAAATTAATTTCAAAGCTACTTCAGAGACATCCACTGTTGGGAGTTATATCAGATTATATTGGTGCAAGCCTGAGAAAAGGGGAAATATTTTAATAAATGAGGCCTGTTAAAATGCAGATTATAGGGACACACTATGTCAAAGGAAGAAACTGGGGTCAAGGAATTCAAATGTTGAGTACCCATGGACCAGCACGGTTGCCTACACTGCAGTGCTTTGGCTTTGTAGATCCCCAGCTAGTGAGGAACACGTTACCCTCCTGCTGCACCATTTCCTGTGGAGAGCTGCTCTCAATCACTTTAACAGCACACAATGCCATAGGATCTCCACAGCTTCTATTTCTGGTAGGTTCCCAACACTAATCTTCTCAGGTTTTGCTGTGCTAAGCCCTTGAGTGTCTTGAGAACTGGCTTTGGGATTAACAGTACAATAGAGACATTTAAAACATGCTACCCCAGAGGTAACCCTCAGCATCAGTCTCTGACTTGATGTGGGTGTCTGCGATAAGCTGAGAAACTCTCTAAGGAGTGACTGCATCCCCAGGCAGTGATCTGAAGGACTCTGCACCTATGAAGGGCAATGCAAAGTGGCAATAAACGCTTGATGTGCAGGAGCTGCAAAGAAGTAGATTATCAATCTGAGCAACCCTCAGAAATCCAATCAACATTGAGCTCTGTAGCACTGAAACAAGTAAGGATAAATGCTACGGAGTTGAATGATGCACTGTTGAATGACAACCTCAAGCTGCTGCCAGCATGAGCAATAAATCCAACAGAAAGACAAGGTATAAATGAAATCCCCAAAACAGACCACATACCTTGTAGTTCCTGCAAGAAGGGTTGAATGCATTTGTTCCACAGATAAACAGTGTATCCTCATTTCTTTTCAGAAGAACCTTAATAAAATTATGACACTCATCCTGAAGAAAAAATAATAAAATGTATTTCAACTACTGCATTTTGGGTGTCTAGTTTAATTTTTATGCTATGATATTTCATTGTTGGTTCTAAAATGAAATTGGCCGATAGTCACTGTGATATTCTGGGCTTTATTTCAACTATATTTAACTAACAAATGAGCAAGATGCAATTGATTTATATTCTAGTGGTTTAAAAATGGTTACAAAGAAATGAAGATATGTCATTCATATTATAGCTGAGATTTTGCTATTGTTCACATAGGTGAATTTTGTTTGAAATCTGCTTTCCTCAAGAGTGAAAAATCTGATTTTCTTTTTATCTATGTTGCTGCAAAATAGTGGCATCACCAATGCAATGTTTTGGCATAAAGCATCTGCAACTAGAAGAGGAAGCAGGTGTAAAGAATTTAAGAGTCTGCATCTAATTCTAATACCACTTGTGCCAGTCATATATAACAGCAGGTTAAAATTGGTGTGAGAAACAATCCGTCTAGAACTGTACACATTCATGCTTCTGATGCTTTACACAAATGTCTCAGTAAATTCCTGCAGGAGGATGGACAGCAGCACTTAGCTTTTGAGGCAAAGGTAAGCAAAATCAGTACACTAAGCATTGTATCCAAAATCCTCAGTGCTTTAAGTATTTCAGGATATTGCTGTGCTCCTGTTCTAATGTTTTATCACGTTAAAAGTAAACTATTTTTGCAAATTAGACTTTGCAAAAGACTTCAGTAAATTGATGAGAAAAGCAATTACTGGTAAAAAGTGAATGGCATGATCCAGTCCACATCACAGACAGCAGCCTGAGATAAATGTGAAGCAACTAAAGTGGCAGATGCAGAAGAAATGACAATTGCCTACCTTATGTTTTCCCTTCATTCTGCATGTGTCTACATCAGCTTGTCTAGATTTCCATGTCAATTTCTGCAAGTGTCAAGAAAGAAATCAATTAGATTCCAGAGGTTGTTGCAAATGATCTCAGAAATATAAGTCCCTTAGGGGAGACTTGTTGTTATATATTTACTGAAAGCTTTCTGCACACTTTCTCCATGATTAATTCACCACAACAGTGAAAGATCAGTGATGTGGAGCATTCACTTAATTTTGTGTTGCCACCTATTCATTAAACTAGAAACCCATCCCTTTCGTTTAAATCCTCAACCAAAGGAATTCAACAATAGGCCAAATTTCAAAACTATGTGCACTTTCTTAAAAGTGTTAGATGCTTTCTTCTTTTAATTTGAGATTGTTCTGCAAATAAGAATAAATATTTATGGACTATAATCCCTAACTGTATTATAAATTAAATGTGTATTCTAGAAGATGATGTTTTAGAACAGCAAACAAATCAAATTCAGGTAACTCTTATTCAATTCAATGAACAGGCTCAGAGAGCCCTCCACCTATCAAGACACCGCTGACTTCAGATGCTCAGAATCTTCCTTTAAAACATTTATAGGTAAATCCCAGCCTGGCTTTTTCACACTGTGTTTCAGGAGTGGTCAAATGTTGTATGCTGATTAATTATAGTAAAATTTTACTTAAAAACATATCACTTAGTATAGTAACACCGTAGATGCTATTGCCACAATAGCACTGACAGTGTTTTGTATCAGTAAACTGAGGTGCTGTGCATTCATGAAAGGCTCAAGGCTGAAAGAGTAACCATGAATGTTTATTTCCATTATAAACCTGTTTCCATTATAAACCTGAGCATAAAATCATCTTCTCCTACAGTGGAATTTATCTAGTGCCCAAATTTGTATGATCTGCTGGACCTAGGCTGTCTTTGGCATACATTACACAATATGAATGCAATGCAAATGAGATGAAGGGAGATTATATCTAGTATGTCTATCTTAATACATAATATAGTAATCCCAACAAAGGTCTTCTTAGTTTGGATGTAACTTCCCATGGAGATAATGTGAATACATCTACAAAGTGATGTTATAATAAGATTTTATTTAGTGAGTACTTGCATGAGCAAATAAAATCTGTGTGTATGAAAATATGTAAATAACACATACTTTTTATTATGAAAGTTTCACTCCATTTAATTGGTATAGTATAGCTGTTATAGAAAACTGCTGAATATAAATGAATAGATGTTTGACATATGTTCCATCAGGGACCTCACTGTATTTCAGTACAGATTGCTTATCAGCCCAGCTAAATCACTTATCAGAAATTCACAGAGGACATGATTGCTATTCTAGCCTTCCCCAAATATGATTAGCTATGCCATCTTACTTGTTTATTACAGTTTTTACAGCAGAGCTCACAAGTATTTTGAAACAATGTCATCTTCCTATTTATTTGAAAATTGTTCTAGTGTCCTTGGTTTCTGGATAATGATAAAAGCTACTTACTTTACTAAAATAAATTTCTTCTGTGTGTGATGTATCCATATCAACAGTATAAATATGGTCCCTGTAAACAAAGGCAAATGAATGCAAAGTCAAATGGAGTAGTCAGACAGTTCATCTTCTATGAAGAGACCTATCTATCACAAGATAATCCATAATCCATTCAAAAAAAGATTACAGGTCTTACCAGGGAACATTACTGGCAGCATTACCTGTTTCTCCCAGAAAAACACTTTAATATAGAAACTGTTTTCCTTCTCATTAAGAAAAAAAGAAAAATGCTACAAAACTTCAAAGCGTATTTTTTTCCCCAAGCAATTATTTTAACAAATGAGATTTTCGAAAGGAGATGTGTCTCATATAATTTGTGCTCTACAGGTCCTACAGCAGATGTCACGAACTAGCATGCAGGTGTTTTTGCACATCCTGAAATCAGCTTCAATAGCTCTTAGGAAGCCCTTGCCAGATTCCTTGGCTAGCAGTTACTGTGCCACATTTAGCCTTTCAGGGTTAAAAAGAGGTTAATGTGTTTTCCGTTTGAATTTTTTTTTTTTTTTTTTTTTTTTAAATTGTGTTTTGGTGTTGTTATTGGTTGGGTTTTTTTGTTTGTTCGTTTGTTTGTTTTTATGTGTCTAATTTCACCTGTGAT
>JANHGN010009378.1:67671-79587 GCA_024605025.1 Megaceryle maxima
TCTAATTTCACCTGTGATAATTTGATCGACAATATGGTAGGCAAAAGCCTGACAGCCACAAAACTATTCTCAGAAATTATTCTTCTCTTCACACACTGGTGGCCAAACTATATTGTAAAATACTCTTCTGTAAAAAAGTTCACACTTCCTGCTTGCTTGCTTGCTATTAATTTCCTGTTTTCCTGAGAACCTGTCATGTCTACAGTTAACTGCCAGTCTCTCCCTGGAAAGAGAAACAGACTCAGCTACACAGGTAAAGAGATATTTGTAAACATTCTCCTCTGTGTAAACTGAAAACAAGGACATCTCTGTATGGAACCTAAATTTTTTTTCTTGAAATACCATTGGCTTTTTTCAAAATTCAGGAAGCTGCATAGCTGTATCATTGGAAGGGTCTGCTGAAAGTATCATACAGACCATTTTCAAAATCACTGCTCTCAAGGTTAGCTTAATTTTACTGAGTTTTAGGGAAATAGTGCTAGCCCATTAAATAAAGCAAACACAAAATACTTCTATAAGATGAATAAGCAATAATTCTCTCATGAGGAGAAAAGAGGCAGCACTGTTGAAGGGAACTGGCTTTTAGAAACCTACTGTCTGCTATGGCACTTGAGGCTGTTTGCTTCCTAAGATGCCAAACTGAGGAGTTGTGAGGTTCTCTCTCCTCCATACTCTGTAAAACCATAGCTGTCATTTACTTCCAAGACCGGTTTAATGCTTCAGTTTATTATTTGCCTGTATTTACTGGCAGGTAAACTGGTGCTGGACTAAAATAATCTATTAGTATGATACCAAATTCAGATTACTGCATAGTTCCCTTTTACATATGTCACTCTTTGTTGCTGTCACTTCTACTATATAAAAGTGGGAATGAAATCTCTTGAATTGCAAATTAGGTGTGTCTGGAGCTCTAAAGAAAACCTTCTTCCAGTTCTTTATTTTAATCATCAGTGTTCCCTTCCAGTGGTTATGACTTCTTCTTAAACGAGACAGAAAATACAGTGGTGGTACTCCAAATGAGTCTTGAGTTATTTAGTTCCATTCTCAATAAAACAGCTTTCAGAAGCCTCACCTTCCAGTTCAAGAAACAGTTCAAAGAAAACTCAGATACTAAGTTATGGGATCATCTGAAAAAGGGTTAGTATCAGACAAATTACATATTTTCTCATGCCATATGTGAAACAGTAGTTGCTGACAATGTCAGCAAAGAGCAAAAGAGCTGTCAAATTCATGGGAGGACTCTCTAACCACAGACAATGTGGGATTGTCCTTGCCCTCCTTTTCCCACTGCTACCCAACTGCTACTACCTACTAGCTGTGGTATGTGTACAGCTCACTGCTAATTAAGTTATTCTAACACAAATTGACTTAATCCTAGAGCTTCCGTTTTTCCCACCTCCAGTCAGCAGAACTGAGTTTTGTTGCCATGGCATAATCTTGTGGAGAAAGGGAATTTAAATAATGCCATCGGCTGTGCATGACCCAGGGCCACTTGGTGCATCATCTGGAAATGTGTAACTGCAAATAAGGAGGGAGCCATCCCTACGCTTTGTGGGCTCAATAAACTGTTTTGTACATACACATGAGGGGTGGCAGATAATGCGAACAAAAGCTTCCACTGCAGAAGACAATGGTAGGAGGAGACATGGCAAACTTCAAAAAGGGTGTGAATGCTCGAGCATGGGCAAGTGTGAGAGAGACAGCAAGGGAGTACCCTTCCCACGAGAAAAAAAGGAAGCAGACTTGGTCCTTTGCAGATTGCAAGGCAGATACTCAGACAGCATGGCTTCATGAATTTCAGTTGAGTTATTCTCATTTATTTTGCCCGGCTAATTCTGCCTGATAAGATGAAATACATTCTTCTGAAGCGACAAAAAAATTTATTAGGTAAGGGCTAATACAGGAGTCTTGTATCCATACAAGCAACTGATGGAAATACGCCAATTGCTCAGTAATAAATGTTAGCAGTTCTCAAATTGGACTTAGTCTCCTGCTGAGCATGGAACCTGTCTGCAAAGTAAACACTGGCTCTTCTAAAACAAGCAAACAAATAATAATAATAAAAAAATCCCAAAAATCCAAATCCAAAAATCCCAAAATAAAATCTCTCAATGTTCAATCCTTTTGTCTGATTGCTTTTCAGATAATTGGTTACAAACATAAACTTAGCATAGCTATATTTCAATGTTTAAAACAACCAACATGAAACAACAGCTGATATGATAGCAAAGGGATTTATGTCAGCTACAGTTTTCCATGAATCTTGTTACAAAACTCACTGAGAAACACCTTTAATTTTGCACATACTTGCTTTAGTCTCTAGATTTACTACTACCTCTAAAGGCGATGTGATATTGCAGTTATAAATTTGATTCACACTAGTTATCAAAGGATGACTCATTTTCTGAAGTTTATTACTGAAAAAATAAAAATGACCTTTGAATTTTAAGTTGCATCACATAAGCTTCTCAGACCCACAGTGATTTTATTCAGTGACATGTGGAGCAGGAAAAGAATATGTCAAAGAGTTTTAGAGTTAACAAAGGAAAAGTGTAAGAAGATTTTTTGTGCTTGTGTAAGTAGAAAACAGACTAATTCTTTATTCTTTTTTTGTAGGTCAAAGACTCTATAAGTATATAAGCACTCTTGTTGTAGTAAACTGTTTTATACAAATATATAGCCCCACAATATGGAAGAATGCATATTCACATATAAGTACACATACTATCCCCCAAATATTATCATTCTTTATATGATTTGTGCACAGAGTGGTTTCATATCCCAAAATGTTTCACTGGGGTTTCCTGTGTAATGTCAGTTGCTTGGGCACTGTGACAGCCTAATTGCATCAATCTCAATCTGGGAACAAACTATGAATACAGCAGAGCGAAATCCACAAAAAGGATTTAGCACCTTCTCACTGCAAATTATTTCCTAATTTAAAGAAAAACAAATAAGAAAAGCAAAGGGAAATCAGCCATGAAAAGGAGGAAATCCTGCCACCACCTTTCAAACCCCTTCAGCCCACTCCCCCACCCTGCTAAATATCACACTAAATGCAGCAGAAATACCAATCCCTGAACTGAGGCAAAGTTCAGAGAGGCCTTGCTGTGGGGCTGCCTACTCTTTGTGCCCTACAACCAACACTACTGCAGCTCCTGTGGAAGTATGCATGTTCTTTGCCTGGATTTGATGCAAGGGCTTGCCGTGAGTGAGAACCCAGAGCTCTGCCACTCAGACCCTATACAAACTGGTGTATGTGAGAAGCCTGAAGAAGCCACACTTAGGTAAAGCTGCAATACCCGGGTAGGTGACCAGGTAGAAGTCTGGCCTTATAGCAGCCAGGGACATGATCATATGAAAATGGCACTCAGTGATTCTGCTGGTGTAATGCAACTAATTATTTGGTGCCAACTGGAGATTGACAGGCCAATCTCCATGATGGGACACATCTGAACACCTAGAAGATGGGGAGTGGCTGATTAAGAAGAAAGCCAGGCAGCTCCTGGAGGCTGCCAAATGCTTTGAGGATTGGGCTAGTGGTGAAAGGCTACTTGTTCAGCAGCTGTTCTCTCTCACCTCCTGGCCATTCCACCCACCACTTCTCCCATCTGCAGTAACAGCCTGGCTCTCTGTGGCACATGCAGAAAGGTGTGTATTTCCCCAGAGGAGAAGAAGGACCAGTAAACAGCAAGGAAATGAGCTCCTGCCAGAGAGGCAGCTTGTGGGAAGGTCACAAACATGATCTGGGTCCAAGAGCTCCTAAACTGGACTACTCACCCTTGCTGATCTGGACCCTTCTTGCATTCATTCTGCAACTATCAGATAATTCCTACTCTAAGATCATGAGTCTCCTTTGCTAACAAGAGGCAGGGAGAGGAAGTGTTAATGTCTGATCTGTGCCAGGTTGGCAGCTGTATAAATCAGTGTAGCTCCACTGAAGCTGATGGTACCGTGCTGAGCTACACAAACTGAATGGGTGGCTCTACATGCAATTTTTATAAAAAAGCAAGTGCTTGTATCTGCGCAATATGTCTCTCAAAAAAAATCCAAACACGAAATTCAATTAACCTTGCTGAGTACATCAAAAGAACAGCAGCAAACATCTTTGATTTTTTTTTGTCTTACATAAAAACACACCTAAACAAGCAACATTATATTTTAATAACTCTTTTCTGAACATGCATTTGTGCGCCAACAGAATCATTCTCATTAATGGTGTGCACAAACAAAATAACAGAATGAGAATGGACTCTCTCCTCCATAGGGCTGAATAATTTCTCTGGCAACTTCTCTTTTGTGGGATAAAGGGAAGCAGAGGTGCACAGTCCTGAAAAACACCGTCTTAGCACCATCTAATACTGAACCTAAGTTGACCAACTCACAAGGTTTCCAATGTCTTACTAAACAGGCTGCAAAGCTCTCTCTCTGAGTGTGATAAAATCCTAAAATTAACCTGTCTGGCAGAGAAGACCTCAGAATATCCCTTGTCTTCTCCTTCCTCCTCTGAAAGATGCAATGGAAGAGTGGTGAAGCGGGGGACTACTGACCTAGCAGCAACGTAGAGGGTCCTGTTCATGACCATGACCAGCTGGATGTCCAGCCGGTGCCTCTGCGTGGTGTTCCGCCCTGGTTTGTGACCCACAAACACCGGATACTGTCTTGTATCTGTGGGGAAAAAAAAAAAAAAAACCAAACAGCATCAAATGAGAATCACAGACTGAAACAGTGCTAACATGAAGCACCATGGGGCCCAGCTACAGCCAAAGTCTGTGGTTCTTGTTCTGCCCCAGCAACACAGCCTGGGTTGGAAGGCAAGAGCACAGAGGGCTGGAGAGTTCTTCAAGGTTACAGTCTTTGTAGCTGCAAAGGAGAAAGTCACCATTTTTGTAGAAGACAAAAATGGTAAGGTTTTTTAGAGTCTAAAGCTGTTCTAGAGCTCTTGGCACAAAGGTACATGGCACTTTCTCACAGTTTTTCTTTCGCTGCTTGCAGAGCTTAAATGCTTGCTCCTGGCTGCCAAAGTGTGCTTAGCAGGACAAAGCTGTTTCACAGTGTCCCATCAATCACCACAATGACTGCACGCGTAGTGGTTAGAGCAAAAGACTTGTCTCTTCTTGGTTCAAACTGCCAGGTCTGTGATTTTCCTACAGGATTGGACTGCCATCATAGAACAGCTGTGGGCATTTCTGAGAAATGTTGAGAAACAACCACTTGAATTTTATAAAATGAAAGTACTCCAGATTATTTTGGCAACTACACTGATGCTCCAGTTCTTCTGGCAGCTAGACAGCCATACTGATTTGAAGCACTGTACTGAGCTTATGCTAACAAGTCACCTTTTCCCACTACTCTACCAGTCAGTATTTATATTCACTCTATTCCCACAATTGTTTTTCAATTTTTGAGGTCTTGGCACAGGATGTACTGCTGCTCCCAAGATGATCTGTATGTAGAATTTACAACACCAGTGAACCCCTTTAACCATGGTCTATCTTGCTGTTAGACTTCATATGTACACATGATCATGACATCTAGATGCACAAACTAGGGAGCTAGTAAACAAAACAGTTGTAAGACAGGGAGAGGATAAACCTTTTACAAGCACCATCATCAGTGCAGAACAGCTGCATCATCAATGCAGAGCTGACTAGCATCTAGCTATGCCTAAGCCTTTTCTCCAGCAATATGCTTTCCCAGAAACCTGAAGCTGTTTGAAGGAGTCTATTTCTTCAGAAACTCAGCTACTGCCTTAGTGCTTTTAGCTACTGTCTCAAAGTATTTTGCCTGTTAATTTTGGTCAGAATATTAATTCACAGCATGGCTTCATCGAAGTGCCAGAAAGCCTGGTGATAAAACTGAATAGAAACAGGAACTTTCCAACAAACCAAATGATAAGAACTCTTGGAGAAACAAGACAGGCCAGGGAGGGTTTTTGTCCAGAAGCTTAATCCTTCTGACCAAGTCCTACATGCAAAATGGCAAGTTCAACAGTCAGGCTGTTCTCTGTCCTGTGCTGTGTCCTCTGTAACTTATGGATCTAGCATGGACTGGGGACCTGTGTATTCATGTGCATTTCAGCATGACATGCTGCAGGGGAAAAATTTATCCCATATTCATTACTCCAAAATGATCAAGACTAGCTATTTCTGCCTTAGCAAGGATGATAAATGTCACTCTTCTGGAGAGTGTAAACGTTGGTTCTAAAGACCTAGTGGTCACATTAGGTCTTGTTTCAGCAGGGTTTGCTTCAGAACAGTTCTATATCCCAGATGCCTATTAGCATTTGGAGTACATCAGGGGCACCTGTGGAGTCTCTTTCAGCTTGGTGTTACCCAAGAGAGATAAGTTTATGGGTGCCAAGGCTACTCCAAAGCATAGTAAGAAAGGACAATCATGAGAATCACTTTAAAATAAAAATCCTGACCCAAAATAGGCTTAAACATAAGCCTACTCATTGCTGGCTTGCTGTGCCTTAGCATACTTTTACAAACCCAGGCACTAAAGACTTACTTTTAAACATCTGAACCTTTGGGAATTCAGAATACTTTTCTTTACAGTACTCGTAATTGAGCTGAGGTAAATGTGAAAGAATCAGTTATGCTAACCCTGAGATGCATGGTGAAATGCACAGAAAGCTCTCCACCTGTTTAGCCAGAAAATTTCAATACTGATTCACAGCTGTCTGTGTTACCCTAGATTTTGGACAATGTGCCAATTACTGCTGGTAAGAAAGAAAAGAGATTCTGTTACAAAGCATTCTTTGTCTTGATTTGGATTTTAGCTACAGTTCCAGCTTAGCAAAAATGCCTAATGCTAAAGAGAAATCCATAAGAGCTTAAAGAAGTAAGTACAATTATTTGTATTAGATCAATAAATTATGTTTTCAGAGCTCAGTTACTTTACTGTGCTATGCTTGATACTCTGAGCTTCACTGGTTATTCAGAACTACATTTTCACTAGTCAGGTGAGGGACACTTTGATTATAGGGCAAGGTGTTTGCTGTATAGAAGATACTTGGTTTGATTATGCTACTGAATTGTCTGTTTTAGAAGGAGAAAGGCTATAGCTTTGGAAGATGAGGCAATTTACAACCCAATAGTCATATAAGTCAATGTGAAAAAGTCATGTCACTACACTAGTATTTGATAATGTAAATTGACTGATCCCAGAGATGCCAAGTAAAGAAACTCTGCGTTGCAACCATAACAACATACTGTTGATTTGAACTTCTGTGATCAGTATTAAGCAAATTAAATACTCTGGCCTCTTATACTTACAGTTGCCATGCGAAATACTGATTGGCTCAGAATCTTCTGGGAAACCAGCCCCAGCAAAGTGTAGCAGTGTGAAATATAGCAGCAAGGCTTCTGACCTCATAGTAGTTCAGCTAGAAGGCTTCACTTCTTCACTTCACCCTGTGGAAGGCAAACAAGGGCTTAAGCGTTTTCTGTTGATTCAGTTTTAATCATTGCATACAGAAAGGTAAAAAAGTAAATGGAAAGTAGAGGGAGCTTTCATTCTCCTCAAGTCTCTAACCTGAACAGGTATGTCTTGTCTCTTAAGCAGAAAATGCCCTATCAGGGTAGTTTCCCTTTAGCCTATACCCCAGCAATGCCACATCTTGCTTGAGGACAGACTTAAGTATCTGTGAGTAACAAAAATTTTCTGCCTCAGCTACTTCTATGTGATAAAGAAATGTTGTGTCCTACACTGATTGACAGCTGACAAGCATTTTCTAGGAAGTATTTTCTTTTCCCCTTCTGTGGTTTACATAACTAGATGATGAAATGACAACACACACCATAAATAATAATAAAAAAACCCATGCTACATTATTCTAGTTAAAAAGAGATTAAGGATTATACTACGGGACTGATTTATACCCTGCAGAGTTGTGAATCAAGTGAAGAAACACTGAAAAGGTTGATGGACCATGTAGAACATTTCATTGGGTTTTACCACAAAAATACGTACCCATAAATTTAGATGCCATAAAGCTAATACTCCAACTTGTGATAAAATAAGGGAGAACAGAACTGTCTAAAACCAGCAGGTTTTTTTCCCTGCATTCCACTGACGCACTTACTCATTCACATTTCATGTACAAAAATATCCCCAAATCTTGAGGATAAAAGAAACCACGGGGGCCTTTGGATACAGTGAAAGAAAACAGCACGTAATACAGTAAATAGCTCATAATTCCCAGGCAAATTTCACAGAGAGGTTGATCTGCAGGGGAAATCAGTGTAAAAGTGGGGGTTTCTTTTCATCCCTTCCAGAGTTTGAAACCTTTGATGATGCCTGCCAAAGATTCCTTTTGAACAAAGCTATTTTACAGTAGTCTGTCAGTCATTCAAGATTTACGGGTAGAAAGTCAAACTTCATAACCTACATAGTCTTTGAAACTTAATTTTGCAAACAAAGTACTAACTTGTCCTTCTGCAACACCATTTAATATTAGATACCTATGTCTCCTTTCTCGCTGCCAAGAAAAGCATTAACATGTCTTGAGTGCTGCAATTTCATTTTTAATTTCACAAATACAGCTGATTTCTCACCTTTTACCCAATTGGAAAACATCATAAAAAATAATTTATTTGCCTTATCAGATATTTGCTTTCAAATAAAATCTCCGTTCCTATAATTGTATTGGAATTGGGACTCTGCTGCAGGGTGACACAGTCTATAAGGACTAATGATTTATTATACTCTGTGTTCACCTATTATTATTCAAACACTCAAATCAGAAATTTCTCTATTTCTATTAATAAAATGAGAGACTGAGATAGACTGAGACTAGAAAAAGTAAAATTTAATCTAAGTCAGTGACTGACACCTACAATGAACAAAGTGTCGGATGGCAAAGGATAAAAATAGCAAGAATAAATGCAACACAACTCAGACACTGTCTGTCTATTATACCTTATGTGAGAATAGCATTCTAGAATATAGCACATACAAGCCCCAAGAGAAGAATTTCCACCTAGCACTGGTTAAACTGATAGCTGTGTATGATTACTGATACAGCTATGTCTGCCTGCAGACACTTTCTTTACCTGTTTCCTTCATTTATCTCTTTAATCACCTCTTACATTTGACTGTTACCTCTCTGAGGCAGGAACTGTTTGTTTCCATGCCCAATAGAGCCTTCAGGAATGCATTAAGTTGAAATAGGCAGCAGAAATAAATACAGTACTTGGAAACACAGTTTCGCTCAAGTTTTTAATTAAAAGTAAGATAACACAACAGTAAGGGGGTTAATTCCTTTCTTTCTGCACACTTTTTCAAAATGTAATTTTGCCACTTTAAAATTTTTGCCCCTGTACGTACACTGCAAAGTGACAAAACAAAGTGCCTTATCTTAGTCTATAAATAGATTGAAATTCTTTCTTTCTTGAAACTGTTACAGTCCAGAAGTCTTTTCTGAAGCACACATGAGGAGCAACAGTTTAACAAGAAGAATTTATCAAGAAATCCAATTCTTCCACTTAAGCCTTGTTCATCCACAGTATCAGTCTGTGGGCTGACAATTCAAACCACTTGGCTCACAGTAAGATTCTGGAGCATAAGAATAGCTGCATTCTGTGACTCCCTATCAGCACTTCATCCACTATCTAACAATGTGTGTACGCTGTGAGGAAAGCATTACAGTGCTGCAGACATATTGTTGTCACTCCACTTTAGAGCTTGAAAAACTTTACCCATGGGTGATTCTGCACCATCATTCCCCACTTCTTATTCAGACATGTGTACTGCACATTGTAAATATATATGGGAGACAGATTCCAGGAAAATGAACAATGCCCAGCATGCTGATTTTGTGATTTTATTTACATGTTATTGCACTAGATTTTTTTCTTTTACCTGAAAAGAACAAACAGACGAATGAGCTGACATACTGCCTTCTAACAAGGACTAGATAAGTAGGTTAAGTATAGTTAAATTCCCTGTCATTCTTAAGGGTAGCTTCTGGGAGAGAGAGAAAAGGGAAAAAAACCCCTAATTCTCTGCTGCTCTAGTGCAGGATAAAAGTTGAACAACATAGTTGTTCAAATTTATACAAAGTAAATACAAAATGTCTACTTTGATCTGTCAACAATTCAAGTGGACTACACATCTGTATCAATGCCTATTCCAATAAAGTAACATTGACTAGGATACAAATTGCATTCAATTTGCAAGCAAAGGCAGCTCGTTACCAGGAGTCAATTTTTCAAACATAATTTTACTTTTGCTTTTCTTACAATGGTAGAAAGAGCCATACCGTTTCAGTGGAATTTCAAAAAAAAGTGCTGATTCAAGAAGGTCACACTTATTTTTATACAAATTTCCTCTTCAGCAAATATCAGCTCTGGTTGGGCTCCTGGGAGTGATGCAAATATTCTCACTTGCAACTGTGCTGAAGCTACTTTCTAATCAGAAATGCTTGTGAACACAGTGTCTGATGAAGCATGAACAGCTAGACAGTAATGCCAAGTGAGTACAGGAACTGTCTCCAAATAAAAGTTTTGCAAACAGCAATGGAGAGATCTTCAATGTAGACTGCTGCAGTTCAGTCTGGCCTGCATTAAGCCATACTGGTTGACAGAGAACTGCCTCAAAGAACTTCCAGTTCTCCCTGTTCAAAACATGGTTACTGCACCTATTGAAGTAAGTCGGTGGTGACAAGAAGAGTGAGCTTTGCTGTTCTTTTATTAGCAGGCATGCTAATAAAATACAGACCTGCAAATGTTTAAGAGCATGTTTTATAATCTATGTCTAATACAATGACTTCTAGCCACTGAGTTGGTGGAGTAGATCAGATTTCTTCCAAGCTTCAAAAAACCCCCAACTAATCTGCTTCTTGCATGCCTAAGAACAATGCAAATGTAACTTTATGCACCACACTTTGGTGCTCTGATTCTTGTTTCTGAAGTTGATGATTTCAAATACCTATGTAAGAGGACTTCTTGTGGTTACCTCAGTGTTTCCTCCTTTTTGTCATATTATGATTAGAAATACACCATATGATCTCTTAACATATATAGAAATCAAAGCTTTTCCTTCCTAGAGGAAGAAGTTCTTCATTTTGTATACTGCATCCCACCTCTAAGTAGGACATTTGGATACTAGGACAATATAGTTGCTATTACTATTATATATACTCACACAAAGCCTATGTATAAATATACATATACCACACATAGAAGTAGATGCTTCACATAGGGGTATTTAATTTTTGTGAAAATTATGCTGTTGGCATGAAGGATTTCCTGAAGCTAACGAAGTAATGATCATTCCAAATCAAGGACAAAATGTCTGATTTTCTTGTGCCAAGTGCCCTCTGCTATGGCTATCCATGGATATCTGAGCCAACAAGAAGCCACAACAATGAGCTCTGCTTTTTGCTGTCTGATATTTTTAACATTTATTGAACAACCCTCTGGGTGGAAATGCATATAGAATAGCTGCTTGGCTAAGGAAATGATTACATGGCTGCTGCCATAGTACCCTAGTAACCAGGTTATTGTACATACAGCTTTTAAGTTCCAGAAAAGTTATATAAATCATATGAAACATCCTAAATGGAAAATATAACTTCCTGGTAATCTCCACAAAAGTGTAAGACCAGAATTGATCTTGGAAACAAACTCAACAGCAAGACCAATGACTGCATAGACACATCTATAAGTAACTACTGAAATACTCTTCCATGTCAGAAAACCTCCTATCTTGTTGCTTTGGCCTTACTGTAACATTCAGCTAATCCCAGCATAACTCCAAGTAAAATCAAAGTATTTAACCATGTCAGAATTTTCCCATGGCACAATAAGCCTGCTCAGTAATGGATAGATCTTGTAATATTTATTTATTACAAACTGTGTTTATACCATGATGGGTTGTGCTCATACACAACAGCTGCACTTCTATCCA
>JANHGN010009378.1:88062-106446 GCA_024605025.1 Megaceryle maxima
TCCCCTTCCCCTTCCCCCTCCCCTTCCCCTTCCCTTCCCATGTCTCTCTTGTGAAAGGACAAGGCTTTCTTCGCACCAAGAACAGATTACTCTTCTTATTCACTAATACCCTTACATTCCCCAAAGGCTGAGAACATTATTTCTGCTGCAAGCTAATGGTGACAGACAGTATCTTCCCTCCTTTTTTGGACAGCTTTAAGAAGATCATTAGTGCTTCACATAAATACAAAAAAAACAGCTCTTGATGATCAAAGAATGATTAAACTTGGAATATACCTCTTAATGTACATTTTAATACAGCTGACTTGTGATATTATTTCTCTTAGCTGAATGTTGGTAAGCTCTGAAGGCAGGTGTTATATGGAGAAACTGGGATAGAGTGATGTGGTAGCTTTCTTCCAGAGGCTGGACAATGAAGAAGATGGAGAGCAAGCTGCTTCCTTCTGGAGTTCACCAGGCATGTTTCTTCTTTTTCCATCATGGAGACAGATCAACTGCTGTGCTCTTTCTCAGTCAGTAGAGATAGGCACCCTCCTTTCTCCTGACCCACCAAAAATAACTGTTTCCCTCTGTCAGGAATGAAGCACATTACCCTGCTGCATGCTCCTCAGGGTCAGGACACAGTCATCCAGAAGAATGTTGCCTGACTCATATGCAAATGAAGACAGAAATCTTTTCATCACAACTTCCACATCAGTCTCTTTTTTTTCTATGCATGCTTAGAAATACACAAGGCCAAACACATTGGAAGAAAAATTCTGTGTCACATGTCCTCCATAGCATTCTCTTGTCTAGAAGTCTCTCGAGTAGGATTAATTGTAGTGCATGAACTGACACAAACAAACTCTATAAAAAAACTTCATTTCCAATATGCTGCTTTCAAGGTATTACAAATGTAAACACAGACAAAAGGTATGCTATCTATTAGGACGAGCCTGAAATAGAGCAGCTCTAATTAGCAAAACCAGATATGACTTCAGAGGTAACACAGTTTGAATGCAAGGATAAGAAACCTCTCATTTGAGCTTATTCAGCAGCAAGCAGTCTTCCACCTTTCCTCCTTATACCCCTTCCTCTTTGGCTCTGCAAATCTATACAACTGATGATTTCCTACAATAGCAACTTGATTACTGATTACTGCTTTGTCACCAACCAACCATACCAATGTCAACCAATGTCCTGCATCAGATGAACTAGGTAGTGCACAATGCAGTACTGTCCATGCTATCACTTCTATTGCTGGTTGGACCCAACTAAAAACTACATGACTGCAATCTATCTTCTGTCTGTTACTGGTACAATGAAAAAGTTTGGGCTACAGCCAACATGGCAAAACGTTGCTTGGAATTAAAGTAGTGCTACCAACAAGAAACAAACAAACCCAAAAGTACGATGATAGTGTTCGGAGCTCTTTTTGGTTATTTTTTCCTAAACCTGTATTTTACCCTAAGAATCACAGAATGGTAGGGTTTGGAAGGGACCTCTGGAGATCATTGAGTCCAACCTCCCTGCCAGCGCAGGAACCACCTAGGGCAGGCCACACAGGAACAGATCCAGGCGGGTCTGGAAAGTCTCTAGAGAAGGAGACTCCGCAACCTCTCTGGGCAGCCTGCTCCAGTGCTCTGCCACCCTCAAGAATACTAGGTGCTATGCAATTTTTAAGACAAAAAGGCCTTGTCCTAAAAAGTTTACAATCCACATAGGCAACACATACATATGTAGATAAAGGAGGGCTTTTTTTTTAAAATTTTTAAAGGTGCAAGAAAAACTGTTCCTGCCTTCAGTTCTCTTGATTCAAATAGAGAAGTCTTCTTTGGCCCTGTTCTTTCTCTAAGCAAACATTTTAGTTACTAAATTGTAAAAATATTGACAGCATTTCTATAGCATAACAGCATCCATAATAACCAACTTACAACATCCCAAGCTGCTCAGATCGTGTTTTGGGCTTGAACAAATGCATTCAGTTGCTGACCTCTAGTCCAGTACCAAGTCCTTAAAATTTAATTGAGTCACACATACATGCACACACATGGGATGCATTCCCCAAGATAGATGAGTTATTGTTTGTAATTTCTGTTTCAGCAGGGACACGGCTTTCGAGCACGATTTTGCATTTCAAGGAGGACAAACATGATGATTCATCTCACTGGAAATATTCAACTTGCATTTCTTCATGCATTTCTTGCATTCATCATGCATTTCTTTTGGTTTTCCATCTTTACCAACTCATCACTCAGAGATACATTTTTTTTCTAACAATACCTACAAAAGTTACCTAAATAACAAAAGAATTGTTATATCTTTTTTCTTAAACAACAGTCATCAGAAACACTAATGCTTGAAAAATGCTGGGCAAGGTCTGGGAACAGATTGCAGAATTCACTACTCAATCTTGGTTCAATAACAAGAGAAATCATGTCTCATGTTTTTTCAGTTGTCTTATGAAAGTTTTACTTCATTCTGTCTAATCAATCAAGTTAAATGATGTTTAATTATTAGATTACAACAGCTGAGCTTAACCAGAATAATCTAATCATCACAACAAATTCACATATGAAAGCAAACCTCAGTCACAATGTCTTGGACAAATTGAAAGTTTAACATGCAAACAGTTACCAGATGATACAACTACAACAATATGGTTTCATTCAAAAAAGTCATTAAGTTTCAATTCTAGCAATAATGAAAAGATATTAAATACTACTTTTTTGTTGTTGTAAAAAAAAACCCCAAAAAAACCCCCAAAAAAAACCAAAAAAAAAAAGCACAGCACTGAAGGAGGATAGTGTCATGAGCACGAGGGACAGAACAGAACAAGAACAGACATCTCAGCACATTACAGCTTTCTTTTAAAGCCACAGCCAGATCTGGTATGATTTAAGCAGCAGCAGCAATTCCCAAGGGACTGCAGTGTTGTGTGAAGCTACACACAAAACACTTCATGGATGTCTCTCGAGGACCAGAGGAGGCTCAAGGTCTATTTTAGCTAACTATTCTAATCTTCACCTCCCAAATCAACACT
Source organism: Megaceryle maxima (assembly GCA_024605025.1). Classification (NCBI taxonomy): domain Eukaryota; kingdom Metazoa; phylum Chordata; class Aves; order Coraciiformes; family Cerylidae; genus Megaceryle; species Megaceryle maxima. Next base: position 91,085 of record JANHGN010009378.1, read on the forward strand.
TACCTTCCTCTTCAACCACCTGAGCAGCTAAGAGCCTAGCTATACCCTGCTTTGAAGTTCCTGCACTTAATAAAGCTCTGTAAGTTTGATTTCTAAGTATAAGTTACTATAAATAAAGTATATAAAGCTTACTAGTCTGTATCTTTGGTATCCAAAGGCAATGAAGGCTCCTGAGACACTACCAGGTATCTCTGAAAAAAACACCACATCTTAGTCCTGCATTGCTTACTATTTACTCCTCCCCTTATTTTGCTGATGGCGAGATGGACAATACATGAAAATTTGATTCTTGGTAAGCCGAGTCATGCAAATTAGCTTAATGAAATAGATGACTTTGTGCATGTCCTTCTGATACTGATTAAGCTCAAGTATCCACTCAGCTAATGACTAAAGCAATACCATGAGAGCTCTTGTGGAGGTGGCATAGCTATACTTTTTTTTTGAAACAGCCTTTTACTCAGCACTTATTTCTATCTCAGATCCCTATGGCCAGGAAAACAGGTCAGCTTCCGAACAGCAGACAGAAGCAGTTAACAGCTTAAGACACTTACGCAGCTACTTTGCACAGCTTGGGCCTCAACATATAAAGGAGATATGCCTTTGTGCCTCCAATTTTAAAAGCAGATTACCAGTGCGCTGCAAGGAGCTGCTTTGACTCTGTAATTATAGCCTTCTTAATAATTATCTGTTCAATGGCTGCCTACTGCTGGTACCTGGACAGTTTAATCACTATGCATCTGTCTGTAGAGAACTAGCTCTAGCTATCCTTTCCATCGTTTGAAACTTAGGACACTTGTGTATAGATGGTGTAAATGAGCTTCCCCGAACTAGCTGGCTAATATACTTTCATCATTTTATGTCTAAATTGTAAAATAGAAAAGTAAGTGATAACGCATTGCCTCTTATTACAAAAAGATGTTTCTCCTCAGCTGCAATAGATGAACAGTCACTCCTTACCAAGCCTATACATATATAATTTATTGACCACCAGCTGTGTGCTCGGCACTTTACAGATACAGAGAGATGTGCTCCCTACTCCTGGAAAGTTTTTATACTCTAAAGTGGTGGAGTTTTGCATTCATTCTGTGTGTACAAATTCCATTGACTTCACTATGGGGAGCAGTTGCAGAGCAGGTATTAAGGCATTTATACAAGCCAGTAATGTATCAAATGGTAGATACAAGAGAGAGAAAATTCAAGCAGTGCTTCTACATGGACTATGTTTTAGGCCTTTTAGAAAGTACTGTGAAGACTGACACAGGAAAGGTATGAATATACTTAAGCATACGTGAAGGTGCATAAAGATGACACAGTGTTTGTTACAAGTTTGAACAACGCTTTGTGCTGATGCTGGCTGCATCTCTCCCACACCCCACTGCTGTGTGGCTGCTGTCTTAATCTCTTCTCATACTGTGATGCTTTCAAGGCAATACTGATCTAGTAACATCCATCAATGGAAGAACCAATCTCCTCCAGTGACAGGGATTTGTTAGGACTCCTAGGTAAACACTAGGAGTGGGCCTAATGTGAGAAGTAGGCATGAATCACCACCACAACCTCCAAGGTTTATTTTATACTTGAGATTAAATCCTATTCTCAGATACCTGCAAAGATTTCCCACACTAAAGAAGTGGCTGAAGGTACAGTTACATTTACACACAGTGGATAGAAAACCCTGGAAAATAAATAGGGAAAAGCAAGGCTAAAGTTGGGGAAAAAAAAGGGGGTAGAACTGAGTACAGACACTGGGAAGCAGAGAACAAAGACTGTGAAAACTCGAAGCTGGAGGTTCAAACAGGTGAAGCAGGTGAGTGAGTGAGAGCTGTCATGGCATCTGGGTGTGGAGGGAGAGAAATGATCAAAGGGAGACAGAGAAAAAAAAAAAGATGGGAAGGACATTTCAAAACGAATATAGCTGTAAAAAGACTGTGAGGCAGGACAGATGCGGGTATGTGTAATCTTTAGAAGTGAAGGAGGGCAATTATGAGCAAAGTGAGAAGAAAAAGATTCAGGGGAGACTCCTAAGAAAATGGAAATAAGAGGACATCAGCTGGATGGAAGGAATTGAAAGAGTAAGAAAACACATTGTTAAAGCTACTATTGTGTACCACACGCATCTTCATTTGGAGTCTGTGCTTGGAAATTGGCTCTCAAGCATGTGTGTTACTTTGCTCCTTTACTAGGTCATAATTTTTTAAAATATTACTGAAATAAGTCAAGGAGAGGGAAGGACCCAAGGAAGTCTTCTGCATATCAACTGATGCCATGTACTAAAGGAGGCAATGAATGATGCTGGCCTCTCAGAAGCTGGTTCACAGGAGGACTGCAGGTCCCAATACCATGGCTACATCCAAACACAGGTTCACAGTTCACATCCCATGGGTTACTACTGGATCAAAAGACAATTCACCATCACTTTTGTCATCACCTCTCTGGTCATAAGACATCTAAATACATTAAAATACATTAAATACTTTCTTAAATGCACTCTTACATGTCTGCAATCACTGTAGTTTTCTCAGAGATGCATTTAAATCATAAATGAGAGAGTAAGTACTTTTGGATCATGGATCAGAAGGCAAGTAGTGCACCAAACCACAATATCACTCTTGTGAGATTCAAACTAAAAAAATCTGGAGACTTACTGAGCCAACAGAATTTTGCCTGTGCATGACAATTGTCCTTATGTTTCAGAGATAAATGTCTTGGAGCTTGTGCCGAGCTCCCTGTGTGCATCCACAGGTGTACTGAGTTACATAGTAATCTTGTCTGTGGCCTGCAGCACAGGGATTGTTATAAAATGGCAGGAAAACATCCTCCTGCAGAGTACTATCGTACACCTCGGTCAGAAGCTGCATCAGAGAGGACCAACCAATGGCTCACAAGGAGGGGGAAAGACGTCTAAGACTCAAGGTGGAATGGAAGAAGAGCAAGATGGAAAGGATAGACCTAGGGGAGAAGCACATGCAGTGGGAAGGGAACCTGAATGAAATAAGAGGGAGTGAGGATATATACAGAAAGCCCAATATGATGTGTACCTAACTTGACTCATGGGAGTTGGGTTGATAAATCTAAATGGAATAGACCTCTATTTTCATACAGCTGCAAAGAAAAACATCCTTCCCATGAAACCATTATAAATCCCTCATCTTCAGGGTTGATTTAAAAATTGTAACTCAGCTGTTGCAATTTGTATCTGAATGGAATTTGGCAGTCACAGACATCAAATCAGTTCCACATGAGAAGGGGATCTATAATGCTCCATTTTTACAGCCTGAAATTGTACTTTCAAGGGTATAAAATCTTTTCCACACCACTCCAAAGTGAAAGAAAGACTAGGGTAATTTTTAAAATGAGGTATCAGTTTAGCCTTCAGTACAGTCAATGAAAAGATTTCCACTGGATTTAAAAGATCCAGTCAGAAATACAGATGATAGGCCTTCAGCATTCTTCCTCTCAAAAATAATGAAAAGACAAATCAACAAAGACAGAACAAATACTTAGGATTGATCATTTCAGTCGTGAGCACATACAGTAGATATTGGACATTGGTATATCACTTACCAGCCTGCTGTGCTGTTATTCAACACATTGCTGTTGCTTTCATACAGTCATTTATTGATTTCCATTTTTTTTTTTCTAATACTCATTGTAATGGAGTTACAGCTCCTGCAGAATGCACACAAGGTAAGCATCCCATATGGCAAAGATCAGGAACCGTGCTCTGCTATACTTTCAAACTGTTAAAAATACACTAACTGTGGGTCTGGATCCTGAAAAACGTAGGCAGACAAAACTGCCATTTAATTTAATAAAGTCAATGGGAGTGTAGCCAGCAAGTCAGACCTTATGAAATTAATGTTCTGCACTAGCTAGTCTGCTAGTTTATGTTATAGGATGTGTCGGGCACTGTGAAACACAACATACCAAATTCAGCCTCACACAACCCTACAGCAGGAACATTCTGTTTATTTATATGAAAACGTTACTACTAAACAAGCACTGAAAACAGTGAAGCCTGGTTGTTTGGAATTTGTGTCCTGATGCTGATGTCTTTAAAAGGACAGAGTTCCCTGCACACCCTTCGCCTCTCTGAAGCCACATTCTATCACCTGCTTGCCAGGTTTCAGAAGGGACCTCGGAAAACCACTATCTTGCAGCCTGAGCTAAGTCAACCCAAAACCCCACAAGTTACTGGGAGCTGACAACCACATACCCACAGTCGGTATGATCACACAAGTCTTACTTCTTTAGCATGCCAGGCTAAAAATATAGCCATTTGTATTAAATGCTCAGAAGAATTTCAGGCCTGAACTACAGCGGAAATTTTACCCTCAGTTGCACAGAGCCAAATTTAGCCCTAGAGGCTGAATGAGGCTGAGATTATCTCTGACCCCCTTTCCCCTCTGTGGATTTCAGACACTTCCTTCACTCTGTCTTCACACAGTTGTTTGTGCTTAATTTGAAACAGTTGAATTTCCTGTCGGTTTGTAAGCAAACAAAGCACCCTCTCCAGTGGCACTGGGATCCCTGCTTGGTTGCCTTTAAACAGATGAAGCTGACCATCAGTTCAGTGAAGAAAGGGCCATTGTGCAAGAAAGCCACATCCCACCACCACCAGGGACCCAGGCAGCACAGTGGTCACATCTCAGCCCCACTATTAGCTTTGGAGAGGTGCGTTTGGAAGACAAGAAACATGGACCTTCATCATGTTGGGAAGACTTCATAGTGCAAAAATCCCAGAACTGACACTGGCAGGCAGACAAAAATTTTTACTTATTTACAAGGATTTTAGCATGGGAAAGGTGCAGAGGGAGAAAATACCTTGCCTCTCCATACAAGGATCTGGCAAATCCCCAGGCCCAGCTCCTTCTGAAAAGCTCAGTGTTCCAGTGCTTCCTGCAGGTACTACTTCAGTGTTGACAGGAAGATGTTCTCAGCAGCAGAATAACAGCTGCAAAATACAAGCAGCAACTGAATGGCTGAACAGCTCTTTATACAGGCATGGTGTGATAAAAACCTGGTGTTCTTTTGTGCTTCACAAAGCCCCTACTTTGCTGACTCCAAGTTCAAATCTCATGGGCTATTAGGAAAAGGAAGAAGGACAATGCATTAACATGCATGGTAGAAAAGAATGTGCTTTATTCTGGAAACCAAGCCTGCGACAGGCGCTCTCTTATGTCCTAAATACCATGCCAGAATCTGCTTTCATGTCAATTAGTAGGTATGTATTTTGGCATGCAGGGATCAATCACTTAGTCACAGTGCAACTCACGCCTGCTCTTCATGATGAGGTGTAAGTGGAGTATTTTCCCCTCTGTCCCCAAAAGAGGGTCCCCAGACAGGGCAAACACAGGAGATATAAAGCTGTCACAAATTGGTGGTCTTGCAGCTTATTTTTTAAGGGTTGGGAAATGTATGATTTTTTCCTAGTTCCCAATCTTTTCTCCCTGAAGAATAAATCATAGCCAAATAATTAAGAGAGATGGTTAAGCCACTGCTACCTCCCTCATTTGACTTACAATAGAGGAACAAGAAGAGAAACAAAATAAAACATCAGGAGAGAAAGACAGAGCATTACTGAGTGGCTGTTCAAAGTGGCAAGCTAGAAGCCAACTCAAATACCAGGTCTCCAAACTAGTTCCTTTTTTTTTTGCGGGGGGGGTGTGTTTTTTTAACATTGTCTTCTTAACATTCAAAGACAGTTTTCTTCAGGAGAGGAATGCCAGGCAGCCACACTGAATTAAGACTCATTACTGTATGGGTAGTTCACTGGTAGATACCGGTCCACTGTAAGTTAGCTTGCCTTTGCTACCCCTTCTTAATCTTCTCATGTGAATATTTATGACTTCGCTGCAAGTTCCAGGATTGCAGGAGGCCTTTGTTTATTCAACTGCAAATCAGAATCATAATGCAGTACTTGCCTCACAAGTAAGTTATGAGGCTGTATTAATTCTCATAATGAGCTTCAAAATAATCAAATAAAGGATGCTAGGCAAGTGTATGGTAATGTTATTGTTCCCTGGAAATCCCTCCTTTTCCTAGTTGGCACAATTCTCCCTTTTTCCTGCTTAATTTTAATCTCTCAGCCCTTGGGCTACAGTTTATTGCTCTGTCTCTAAATGGACGCCAAAATCTCTTTGCAAATAAATTTCCACTAGCAAAGCTGAGTGACTGTTGGAGTTTCTAGTGTCAACTATAAGAATTAAAACAAGCTATACCAACAGTAACATAAAAATTAATTTCTCTCATCTGTGCTGCAAAAGTTTTTTATAGAGCTCTTTAAAAGACAACAAAGTGTTTGAAGGTCAACAACTGGTTTTGTGCCATATGGGCTGAAGGCTTAATATCTTCATGAATACTTGCACAGATATGAGAGTGGGGGCAGGTGCAGGGTGCAGTGAGAAAAAGTGCAGCAGTAAAGGAAAGCTTGAATTACATGCTGGCCTTACTGAAGCAAATTACTAATTAACTGGTAATAGCTTAGTCTAAAATCCTGAACTTGCTGGAAGTGAAACTAGACAATGCAGTCCTTCTATGTATGAGTCTTAAAAAAACCCAAGGTGTGAATTTTAAGAAAAAGAACAACTGCAGAGAGATTGCATTTCAAAACCACGATGTTCTGAATGAATAAATGATACAAAATGGTGTACTAAAAAGTAACTGCTAAAAAAGGAGATTGCCAAGGACACAGGAAAGGGTTAATCATTATATATTGACGATGATAGTCCACCCACATAACTTTTGCCTGCCAGTACTTAACACATTATTGTCATTACAGGCTCAAATGCTGTAGTAATTTTAGCACACTTACTGCTATTTTACACACGGCTGGATATCTAGGACAGGAAAAACTCTTAAGTTCTGTAAGCCTTAAAGAAGATTGATTTATCCACATGGGAATTCTCCTGTGTAGCTGTATCATGCCCTTGGTGGTGTGGTTTTTTGCTTTCTGTAACCCCCATTACAAAATTAATGCTGTTATTTCAGTGTTATTTCACTCTGCCAGATTTCATAAAATCCCTTTAATCACAAAAAGAGCATTAAAAAATGTGCAGCAGACCCTATGCTGGTAGACAACAGCGAGCACTTCTAAAAGCTCAGAAATTGAAAACAACCTCAACCCTCATAGGCATTTGTTCACTGACATGGTGCTCCTTTCAGAGGAACAAAACAAAGTACTTCAAGCTTCAATTTACTGAAAAATATGCATCCCGCTAGTCCAAGAAAAGAATACGACACTAGGAATAGTGAAAACTATGCAGGAATTCTTACTGTTTAAATTCTGCTCTGCAGGAAAAGTCCATGTTAGGTTCCCACTGAAATAAAAGATTTTTACCTAGCAGGTTGATTCATACTCAGTAATGGTATTGGCTTCAGTGGTATAATTCCCAACTTCTCTGCTATGAGAGTGAAATGAGGTACAACATGCTTTTTAACTAGAGTTCAATGGACAGCTAACGTCTACAGTTCTCATTAGAGGGTGTACATTTTTAGCCTTGGCAGTGCTTAGTAACAGTGTTTTTCCAAGTCAGCTTTGGGGCACTTTCCCCCTGAATAAGTAATAAATATATCACATATTTGTCTACACCCTCATACTCAATTTATTTGCCGGTTTTCTCTTTGTTTAATGAACTGGAAAGCGTGGTTTACAAATGTAACATGTAAATGAACATGTATATTCAAATATAAAGAATATTTTTCAAGAATCCCACACATGAAGGTCATGGCATTTCATACATCAAGCACCTTTCAGAATACCTTAATTTAACTTTTTTTTTTTTCATTACATAATTCAAACTTCATTCTTTTCTTCTTAAAACATTCAGTTATCCAGTTATAAGGCTCCCTTCTTAAGACTTTCTGCACCCACATTTGTTGACTCTGCTCGTGATGAATTATCAATATGTTAAACCAAGCTAATATATCTCAGTTTCCATAAATCCTAGTGTTGTGTCTAGAGACCTATTTAGGCCTAAGTGGCATTTTTATTTACTTGAAGATTATAAAAAGTTATGCATATGAAACAAGGGGAAAAGCATATGCCTTCACCTTTTAGTAAAATGTTCTTTCGAAGGCAGTGAAGGTGATGACAAGTTTGAATAAGTGCCAGCTGCAATTGGCGCAACTTTAAAGAGTACCAGAGGGTGTGCTCATTATTTTTTTCTGGCCAGACCTGAGCAACTGTATCTTGGATACACTCCTTGTTAATGTACTGAAACAACCCTCATCACTAGGGATTCCAGCTGGACTGCTTCTGGATCCACTTGCAAGCTGAACCTGAGGCATGAAAGGTGATCTGACTCTTCCCATTTTTCTCATCCTCCATTTCTCTTTCCCTTTTGAGATTTTACAATTGAAGGGTTACCTCCATCTCTGCTTTCATCTTTTCCCATCATTAAAACCAACAGAACGAACTGCAAGCTATATACATACCAGAGTTAGTATAAAAATGCTTAAACTAGTACAGACTTTCCAAACCAGGAAGCAGTGTATACTGTTCCTAGACACACACGACCCTGATGTGTGCACTAGTACTTCTGAATTCCAGCTTTCAGAACAGGAGTGAAAGCATCCTTGATTCAAAGGCAAGCAAGAAGGGATACATCTGCACTAGAGGCAGCTCTGACTGCTACCAGTTCAGAGGGCTGAAAGCACGGACTACTCTGACAGGGAGTAATGAAGGGCACCCTAAATGTTTCATCCCTGGATAAATTCACACATGTTCAGAACAGTCTGGCAAGAACCTGGAACAAAATCACCATTAGTGAAAGTTTTTCCACTGACCTCAGAAGAGGATGTATTTCTCTCTTGCTGCAAGGGTCACTCTCTCTGATGCCAATAGGAAATCACCCATTTTTTTATTAAGATGAACAGGAAAGTACCCATTCTTTTAAGATAGAGATGTGCTACTGGATATTTCTGTCTACTTTGTAAATAAAAGTTAATAACATAACAGCTTAAAAACGTACCAGTTTTGCAGCTAATCATGTAGACTTATCTGCAAGCTAACCACTTCCTCTGACATTTATTCCAAATCACACACTACAGCAAACTTTATGTTGCTGCAAGAAAAAAACATTTAACTACCAAAACAGATCTGCTAGTCATGATTCTGTTCATATTATCAGGCTATTTATTGGTTAAAGTATTTTAAATGATACAGAAAAAGGAATACAAGTCTTCTCCTTCAATACAACCGTAACTTTTTGGTTGAGTTAGCAACAGTTGCTTTCATCTGGGGAAAAATTAAGAATTAGCTGCAGCTGGAACTCCAGCTAATACCCTGGATCTCATCCACATTTTCTTCACATTTGCGTAAATAATACTTCATCTCTATGCCAGGCTCACTATTTACAAAGAAAGTATGTTTATTAATACAACATGGGGATCAGCAAATACAAAGTTGTCTGCTTCTCAGGGGTCTCCTAAATTTCAGATGATTCAGGTGTTCCTTAAAGACTGACAGTAAAACACATCAAAGAGCCTAAATATCAGATGTCATGTACTGGAAGACAAGGGCAAACAAACAAGAGGTAAAGAGCCAGAAACTAAGAAGAAAGAATATGGAGGAGCAGGCACTACTGCGATCAAGATGTAGAGAGAAAGGCAGCTGCAATTACAGACAGGAAAGGAGAAAGGCTTGAAATATGAATCCTTCAAAGGAAGAGAGAATTTGGTTGAACTGCAGTAAAGATTATGAGCCTGTTAATATTTGGATCCTGAGGAAAATAAAGATAATTAAAGAAAGATGTGAATTCAAAGTTATTTTTACTTATCTTCCAAAGTATGCAGAGTTAGGCTGAGGTAAGGCTACTTCAGAATAAGATCACTTATACAGGGATCAGTGCACTTTAATTAAAGCATAGTTGTAGATAGTGAGTCATACTTATTTATTTCCTGAAGAATAAAGACATGGTAACATACAGAAAAGAAGGTAAGAGAAGACAAAAGATGGAGAAAAGAGACATGAAAAAGTTTGGTTGGAAAAAAAAAGTTAAGACTTTATCCTAGCTCACCAGATCTTTGACATCATCTGTACTCAATTTCTCCAACACCCTTATATATTGCTGGTAAATTGTAAAAGTTTATTCTGCACGTTCAGCAAGGGATTACATCCTAGAAGCTTCCTGTAGATGTTGTGAAGATCACATAGCCTGCTGTGGCTGATCAGCTGGATATCCTGTGCATTACTACAAGAAAAAATGAGAAGCAAAGGTATTCCAAGTAAGAGCACGGGATATTTCACCTCCCTTGTTCCTGTTATTTAAAAATTTAGCTGAGTCAGTAAGACTACAGGACTTTGACATGCATCAGACTGTTCCTTCACACATGAACCCACTTCCCACCTCAGTCCTGCCAGCAACAGTTTGCAGGTTCCCCTAATTCCTTTCCAGCTACCCATGTGACATCTGCACACACAAGGTGATTGTTTCCTTTCCTCCTTTCAGACAAAAGCTTTTTGAGATTTGTTTGACTATCTACTACAAGAGCTCACTGAACAAATACAATAAAATCACCTTTACTCAACTAACTATTGTGAATTCTCTGATATGGATAAAGCCAGTAAAAACATATTCCTGATGGGGGATAACTCTTCCCACCATTACCAGCCAGCCATATCTGGAGTCTCCGTTTACTCTGGTAGAAGACGGCTCCAGCGCTATCAAAGGAGAATTCACTCCTGTGGAGTGCAGGTGTTGTAATCCATAAGGCAAACAACATGAAAACTAATTTCAATAGACCTCAGCATAAGTCTGACAGTTTAGTAAAAAAAACCCTAGAGCTAAGAAATACTTCCTCAGCCCTTCTTGTTTCATGATACAGAACTATTTCTGCTTTTGAATGAACAGCACTTTTTGGTCAGCTCATAGAAGTTGTTTTTTTGGTTCAGACCTTCCAGTGCTGTCACCCCTGTTCTGAGGGTAAACTGGACACAGACCTTTGCAGCTGAGCTTCCAACAAGAATTTTCCAAGAAACAGAGTTGCCTGAGGTCAGCATAGAGCTGCCAGGTTGTGTCCTTAACTATTGCTTCCCAAAACACCACTATGTGTGAAATAAAGGGAAAGAATCTATGAATAATGTGTCTTTGCATCCTACTATTTTCCAGGAATAGTATGCCCAGCCCCTGACTGTGACAGTTTTCACACACCTCTCCCCAGCACTTCCCCAAGCTAGGCTTTCGTAACCAGGGGCTGCTACAAAGGCTCATCATGTCACGTGCAGGATTCCTGCAGGTTTCTGCCACTCTTGGGTATTTTACAAGCTATTAAAGGCAATGAGAATTTTCTTCTATGAAGTCTGCAGTCTGGGTCTATATCTCCCCCCTCCCCTTTCCAAACCTGGAAAATTACAGTATTGTTACTTGTCTAAAGAAAGAAGTTTTAAAGAGCTGCAAATTAGCTATGTGAGACTGGGTTGAATAATACTTTCTAACCACTGTGAATACAGTAGGAAATTCATTCCCAGTAACTGGCTTTATCTCAAAAGTGTTCATACACTACAATGTTTGGCTGAAGATATGTTTTCTACACAAACTGAAGAAGTAGTTTTTTTTCATGACAAGTAATTATCAAATATTTTGTCTTTCTGTAAGGAACAGAGCTATCACTTAGCATCAATTTAACATATCTACTTTACCTGGAAGCTATAACCTGTTTTCGAAAGTGGGTGCAAAGTACTAATATACCTAACATCCATAAGCGTATCTGATTCATTTGTGAACTTCACCAGAAAATATTACTGTTTACTGTTCATACATTCCTCTTCCCTTTCTGTACAGAAATAATAAAATAAATTAGTTAATTTCCTGCTATATTCCACAGGACCAGTATTACTTCATGTGAGCTTCATATATATTGGTAAGTTAAAGCAACAGTGAGGCTACATGAAACAAGGGAGTAAGTCTACTACAAGACCCTGAAAAGCAGAGTTCATTCACCCTGACAGAGACCTGTACTGACAAAGCCATAGGGCTTCTGCACAAAATCACCAAGTATCAACTGGTAAACCTCTGCACACAAGCCATGATGATGCTCCTCCTGTTTCTACACTCCAGTGCTACACAGGTGGTTAAAAATGCAGTTGTTCCTTGTCAGTTTGCTCTACAAGAGCACCTAGCTGGTGTAGGCACAGGGCTGCTGCAAACCCATTCAACAGACAGTGAATGTACTTGCAACAAATTTACTGGAACAATTCCCAGCTCTTTTAGCAGATTTTTTTTAATAGGGTCATCGCTAGATGTGCTGATGACTACCATCTGAGGAACTACCGTCAGCCTATTCAGACCGACCTTCAGTTTTTATATTTTTCTTTCTTGGACAGGCCTGATTCAGTAGCTGTAGTTCCTACTTTCAAATACAGTAGGATTGGCAATCAGATAGGAGTTCTGAAAACTGTTCTATTTTTTTAAAAAAAACAGAATTCACTGCAGATAGTACTTCTTTTCCCAGTGGAAGTCTGATTGCAGATGACAACTTAAATTTCTTGTATAAAGCTCAAGATTCAAACTGCAATGTCACCATTCTTCATATTCTTTAAGAGTTTTAAAAAATTATTTGCCAAGAGTCACGCTCTTCCCAATTTCCCTTTCATCCTGCCCTAGCACTGAATTTTTAGTTACTTAATTTCCTCTCAGAAATACACACTCACTGTCTAAAGAACCCACAGAACTTGAGATGATTTTTCCTTTTTCAACCATTTAATAGTTACAGGATGGACTCTACATTGACCTTGTTTTCCAGTCTCATAGCCTATGAATGAAGTTGTTTAAAACCTGACAAACTCAGCAGTGGATTTGCTCATAGGGAACATACCTTTGTTTACTCTGATATACTTGACAATGAATGAACAGTAACACCAAAGTTTATAAGCTCTGTTTCTTTGTTAATCAAGTCATCTTTTTGTGATAATTGGCAGCTGACAAAAACATGCACCTTTTTTGAAGATAACTCAAGAATCACCAGAAGATCACTTGCCAGCTAATGCAATGAGTATTTATATCTTGAAAGAAAAGTTTTCTGGTATGCCAGTGTTCCTTACTCCTAAATTATTTATCATAAGGCTATATAACATTGGGTATTTTCTTTGATGCTCTGGTTCTGGAATCACAATATTAATTGAATTTCCAGGAGTAAGAGAACTCTTTGGTCCTTCAGGATGCACTGCAAGTTTCCCTATTTCATCATTTTGAAGCCCTGATCAGTGGAGCTTGTCAACACCATTTCTCTTCATATTTCCAGACTCCAGAAAAACAGCACTCTCCTATGAGTGTTATGAAAGACTCAGTGACGTATTTTATCAGCACTTGTCAGACTGAGGTTAAGGAATTCAGACCACTGATAAAAACTAACTTTTAAAGTACCACTTCTTGCAGGCAGAGGTGAACTTGTTCTGGACCTTGGGCAGAGCTCAGCACAATCCATCAGAGACAGACAAGGGGCAAAGCAGGCTGGGATAGGTGCACCAGATGGGTTCTGGCATTCCACCTGATGCCAATGGTCCACGAGGACTTTGCATCAACGGAAGTTACAGAATGTGGTTAAAGAAAAGACCTGTGTTGCCTATTCTTGTAAGCAAAAAGTACAGATCTGTGGCCTCACCTTCAAAGGTGTGCTGCACCTTCCAGTGCCACTGTATGCACCAGGAAATTTTGAATATTCAGTAGTTCTGAAAGTCCTGACACCTTCCTTAAAGCCACCAGAAATGCAAACAAGGCTAAACTGTAAATCAAACCCCTGGAGAAAATAAAACATTAAAACTTTATTTATAAGAGAGGGAAAATTATCAAATTCATCTGCAGTAAAACATTCTCTTTAGCATTAACCATTATTATTAAGCAAAATAATAAAACCCACAGCTTCTTAGAATTTCCACTAAAACTATAGAGTAGGCAGTTAATATTACATCTCTTCATGTCCCTATATAGAAAATAACATAATTTCCTGTTTGAAAAAAATAGACAATATATTTAGTGGTCAGCACCAAGGCATGATCATTGGAGAGATGAGAATGAAAATAACTCTACCTACATTGCTTTCCCTGACAGTCCAACTGTTCTGAGTACAACCTGTAAATAGGTCTCTGATAATTAACGCACATTCCTCTTCTACATAATCTTACATAGAAAAAATATTTAGACATATTTCCATTATGCTTTACAATGTCTAAATCAGTTCTCGTACATACTGAATATTAATGAACTACCAAGAAACAGAGATCATCCTATATAATATACATCTATCGTTCAACACCTTTCAGCTGAAGAGAAATTCTAATGTCTGCAGATTTTCATAATCTCTCTTAATACAGTCTGTTCCTAATGCCAATTTCTGAAGTTGCATTTCTTTTCATACAGAAGATGTTGTATAAGCAGCACTTGTTTCCATTAATGACTGCAACTGAAATGAGCATCTAGCCTGATGGCCACAACACATTCAACAACACTTACCAGAATTCCCAAAAGGTTACAAAGAGATTACTCCTTCAGGTGTTACTTGATACCAGAAGTCCTGCAGTCTTTTAATTCTTGGGCTTGAAATAAGCACTGTGAAGTAACTACAGTAACTCACAAATCATTTTGCTGTATGGGAAGTTCATGAAAAATACTGTGTCAACAAGATACTATATGATTATTTCAACTTTTCCTTTATTATTTTGTTGACCTGACTCCAGCAAAGAGATGAAGTAGTAATGTTACTTTGTTTTTAATGCAGTCTGCATACAAACCTCCACCAGTAGCTCTTTGCTAAACAGCAGACCAAGGCACATATCTGAAACTCTCCACACCATGAGAACAATGGAATGGACATACTGGCCATTATAACCAGAAATCCACCTACCCTGGAATCCCATTAGCAATAATCGTGAACAAACCTCAGAGAAGAGCCACAAACAGAAGAAGCATTACTGAGTGCTTGCAGAATTTCATGTATTTAAACTGTCTTACAGCTTTCTGCTATTATTCACATATTCTTTGGAATATGCAACTTTAGTGTTTTACCTACTTAGCATCAATCAACAGAGATGAATAGAGAGGGGAAGGAAGGAAAAGCCCAGTAACTAATTTAAAATGATAGACCTTAGAATGACGCAGTCTAGATTTTTTTTTTTAGGCGCATTAATGCTTTACATTCTAATACCTATGTAAATCACACAATGAGGAGGAAAGTAGCACATTTCTCCTTGGAGGTATGGAAATTTCCATATTGCAGAGTAATAATGCTTTATAGGGAGCAGTAAGTGAGCAGATACAAATCACCTGGGGGTCCAGCTGTCTGTCTCTCACTGTACCAGATCAGAAGATCTCAGCTTTAAACCTATTTCCTACCTCATAAAAAAAAAAAAAAAAGAGTTTTACCAT
>JANHGN010009380.1:0-22664 GCA_024605025.1 Megaceryle maxima
TTGAACTTCATGAGGTTGGCATGGGCCCACCTCTCCAGCCTGTCAAGGTCCCTCTGGATGGCATCCCTTCCCTTCAGTGTGTCTGACACCCCACACAGCTCGGTGTCGTTGGCAAACTTGCTGAGGGTGCACTCAGTGCCACTGTCCAAGTTGCTGATGAAGTTGTTACACAAGACTGGTCCCAGTACTGATCCTTGAGGGACTCCACTTGTCACTGGCCTCCACTTGGATACGGACCCATTGACAACCACTCTTTGGGAGCAGCCATCAAGCCAGTTCTTTATCCACTGAATTGTCCATCCATCAAACCCGTATTTCACCAGCTTGGAGACCAGAACGTCATGCGGGACAGTGTCAAAGGCTCTGCTCAGGTCCAGGTAAATTACATCAGTTGCTCTTCCCCTGTCTATTGATGTTGTGACCTTAAATTATAATATGCATGAAAATTAAACAATATTCCTGAATATCAAAACATTACAGAAAATGATGACATGAGGCAGAGGCAGCTGTAAGATGATGAGATTTGGCAGCCATCAATCCCTGCTGACACGTGTTTTGTAGAGGTCTACCGGAAAGTGGTTTTGACAAACCCATTTTTTCAGGACCAAAGCAGATCAGATCTCTTCATTCCCCTCCTCCTTCTCCAAAGAAGCTTTCCCAGGAGAGACTGCTTCTGCATGTTCTTTATGTCCCCATGTAAAATACCTTTACAGGGAGCCTCTTGCCATGGGGTTCACTCTAGCATTGATATTTAGCAACCAGAAGCCCAAAATTAAGCTGAAGGCTTGGCTGTACCTTGCTGCTGGCAGCTCTGGCTCCATCTCAGTCTGCAGCCTGAGAAGAGGACCTGGGCAACACCCTGGGCAGGATGGAAAGCTGCAATGTCCGTTGTACAAAATGTGCTGGAAACTTTCTGTTTGGAGAAGCTGGAATAAAAACAGCAAGAAGGTTTTTGATCACAACAAGATCCTCTCCTAACTCTGAATATGTGGTATGGAAGGGCTGATTTTGAGCTGGTATCAGCATTAGCCATTTCAAGTCAAAATGTATTTGTTTTCCTTGGAACAGGCAAGTCAAACTGGAACAATGGCTGGAACTGACAGTTTGCAAGGAAAGATTTTGTTTCATCTTGAAAGGCTGAAACACCTTGAAATATTTTCCAATGGAAATGACATTTTGTTTCTGCTTATGCACATGGGAATCATTTCATCACAGTTTCCATCCTCCTCTAGATGCTCCCACTTCAGTAGGAAGGACCCAAGGAGCCACAAAACACACATGCAGCATGGACTGAGAGTGGTGGAAAGCTGTTCAAATATCATGTCCAGGGTGGAGAGCAATCCAAATAGCCACCATGGGCACAGCTCATGAAAACATCCTTTTTAATGGGGAAAATAGAGGGGCAAAACATTCAGTGAGATCCAATTTGGTCTGTGTGAACAAATTGTGAGAGGAGCCATAAGACCTTGAGGGAAGATGAACAAATAAATAATCAACCTATAATGTAAACAAGCTATGAGCAAGAAAAAATTAGGTATCAAAATGTGACAAGACCTCCCAGTTCATAAAACAGGTAAACAGCAGACTTGGGAATAGTTTTTAAAGCTCTTGATTTCTACCTGACAAGAGGACGCTGCTTCTTTGCATCTCCTCCACAGGCTGCTGGGGAAGACAAGTGTGGGAGCAAGTCTCTCTGACAGCTGTGTCCAGGACCACCAGTGTAAGGTTGCTGAAGGTGAAGAGATTCATGTTTACTTTTTATACAGGTACCAGAGGAGCGAGCACTGGAAAGAAAAGTCAAAAAACCTGTCAGTTTTCCATAAAGGGGGGGGGTGTGCCCAGTACAAGGTAACAATTCAAAAATCTGAGTCCTGCTTTGCTGTAGTCTCAGATTTCTCGTACCTGGAGAGCTTGAAAAACCTCAAACCACTCCCACTGCAAATCCAGACAAAACCCCTTATTCTTGAAAAGCTTCATCAACAGAGGAAAGTTTCATGCTCAGGTTGGCTGCAACAATTCCCTTTCACAATTTCAAAACATTTCCTTTAGATCATGGCTTTTTTAGTACTAGGAGATTAGCTCACATTCCTAAACAATAATTTCAGAGCAAAGTAATCTGCTGCTGTTTCCTTTAAAAAATGAGGTGATGATTCAGAAACTTTTTTTTTCCATATTCTAAATGAATATGAAGAATATGGCGCTTGAAACAAAACGTTCTTTCTTGCTTGCTTTTTTGCTTTCTTTTATACAAGAACAAAAAAACTTTCACGTTGAAACAGGTTGGAAATAGGATCCTTTATTTCCTGATCTCCTTTATTTGTGAGGACAAACCAAGGAGTTCCCCAGTGGGGAGATGTTTGGGGATCTATTGCTACATGTTCAAAGCCAGCCTGTTCACACAGACAGAACTTCTTTCCTTATAACGACCACTTCTCTCAATCTGGATGCTCTTAGAGAACACTGATAGCAGGATACAGTCCTCCAAGCACGGTGTGATCCCACTGAGAGAGGATCAGAGCTGGGGTTTGCAGGGGTGATGGACTCAAGCCTTGGTATGCTGCTGTCCCCAGTGCACTCATGAAGGACCAGATATTTAAGACACTTTCTGCTTTCATTTTCTTTTTCTAATTGCACAACTCAGGTTTTGGCCAGCATCTGAATTTCTCAGTAACCCTGAGAAGAAGCTGCTCTGGGTCTTCCCTGAAAACTACATCAGCTGCAGTCAGTGTGGTCACATTCTTACATCCTTCTGAGAACAGCCTTATAGAGAAAAAGCTATTGCTCCAGGACCACCTTGTGCCTCATGGACCACTGTGTCCACTGTGGCAAGACTGGGGAAGGGAGTGAGCAGCATCCTTGGACTATGTCCAGCCAACACAGTCCTCTGTCTTCATGGGTTTCAGCACTACCAGGCCAGCTTAGATGTAATGTCATCAGAGAAACCTGACTATTTATAGCTGCTCAAAGAAGAGGATCAATGATTGATTGACATACAAACAAGAGAGCAGAGCATCAAGAAATAAACACATCTGGTGAAGAGCTGTTGGCTCTGATGATATGTACAATGTGCCTTCACACTTCACTGGTGCTTGCTTCAGAGCGATGCCATCAGATGGATGGTTGACTTCTCAGCCAAGTATGCCTCTGTCACAGCTGTTTAACTTCACCCTAGAGAACAAAACAAATATTTATTGTTTTTATGGAGAAATCAGTAAATTGTTCTGACAGCTATGATGGAGCACTCCTACCTCTAAGAATTCCTTTGATCAAGACAGATACCATGTTCCTCATGGGGCTGAAATTTTTTACCTTAGACATTGTTTTGAATCAGGAACATTCTGCTCCTAGTGTGCATTTGACAGCTGTAGCTGAATAGTAGGTAAAAGACCTGCCATTAGTTTTGGTAATCCCAGAGCAAAAGGCATGGCTAACATCCCCTAATAGAAGCCATACTGGTTGGCTGCAAGGAGACTCCACTCCAGCCCCATTTGACAGTCAAGCGCAAGCTGGGAGCTTGAGGAACTGTAAGGGAAAGCAAGCTCCAATGTATAGAAGACGTGGTCAATGATGGTTCACTGAAGATCACACAAAATCATTTATTTAAAGAGTGAGCTGACCACTCAGGGAGCAAGCTACCTATTTCCCCTTGGAAGTGGCATTTAAAATAGCTTCCTTGTACCCTGAGCAGGAGAGGTACAGGAGATGTAGGATTTTAGAGGAAAAAAAACTTGCTTGATCTCATCTGAAGGGAGGACACGCACCACCGCTGTGTAGGTGGGATGACAGAGGCTGGCCTCTGCACTACGGAGTTTTGGTCAGCACTTAGAATTACACAGTCCTTCTGCAGTTCCCTTCTTTGTTCAGATAACCTTATGGAGCTGTTGTTAAAGAGGAGTAGCTTCATCTAGCAGGTCAATGCCTCGTAGGAACGATGGCAATCTGCATGGACACTAATGCGCTTTTTGGAGCCAGCTGCTGAGCCCTTCACAAACAACCTTTGGGACAATGTCAGTGGAGGCTGCCAAGCCAACCCTTCCTAAGCACTGTACTTCTTTTGGTGAGGAACCACTGAAGTCCTCATCCTGTCTGGCCCTTACCCTCTCCTCCATGATGCCCAAGAGACACCAGGAACCCCACACCCTCATGCTCACCTCAGCACTGCAAAAGGAAAAGCTCTGACTCACACTGAACAGCATGTTATCCCTTCGAGTTCATTAATTTCAGTGAAGGATCATTTCCTCAATGCCTGTTCCTGTTGTTTGACCTGTGGCTTCACTTTTCTTTCCTCTGTAAGGACAGCCGCTGGTCCGGGTCACACCAATGAGAAATGTCAAGCTGATTCTGGGAACTGTTTCCTGAAACACATCTATCTGTATTATCTGTGTGCCAGCACACTTCTGAAAGAGCTTCTTGATTGGAAACACTCAACTGGGAAGAGAAACAGATCATCCTATCCTGCTCCTGCCTCCTCTTTGCTCCTTTGGGGAACTACTGTAGAAACAAAAACCTGTTCCTTGCAGAGAGGATGACCAGTGGTGGGATGGGGCTGCTCTGGCCTGAGGTCTTCATCACATGACAGCTCATCACACCACAGCACCAAACGCTGGACAACACATTTCCTCATGTAACTTGTTCCTAATTTAAAACAGGACACAATAAGACTGCGAAGACAAAAATAGTTGTTTAAACTTAGGTAGAATAGACTGAGAGGCATCATATACACTTCCCCTTCCAGCAACAGTGCTCCACAGCCAGGAAGAAGCAAACAGAACAGTAGGAGAAGCAGTCAGGCTAGTTGTAGGGTGCAGTTGCTGAGAAGATAGGCAAAGGAAGAAGATGTTATGATGTCTGTCCCGGGGGACTCTATGGACAATGACTGACTCATCACATACAGGCAGTACCTCTGGGCTTGAGCCGTCTCCCCTACTAGACCAAGCAAGGCAGGGGTTGTAATATATCTGTAATAGGTGGAGCCCAGTAACAGTTCCTCTCTTGCATGACTCATGATCTAAGGCTATCTTCTCCTATCCCCAGAGGCCCTAGCATTTGGGATCTTCCAGGGACCCAAGCTGCCCTCTTTGACAGCAACTAGTGCCAACAGAAGGCCAAAGGCACTTGGACACCTATCTTCTTTTCCAGTCCCACTAGGAGATTTGGTCTCAGTTGAACAAAACCAACTCAGACTCTGTCTGGGCACTAACAAAGTAGCAGTGGTGGGAGGGGAAGATGACACAAGGAACTATGACAGCAGCACTACAGATCTTACTTGGCCCACCCAAGCAGCAGGAAGCAGGTTTCCAACTCCCCTAAACTAAGAAAAATTAACTGCTGCAGAGGTTGCTGGCACCGGCTGCTAGCAGGGAGCACACACTCAGGTTAACATCCCTGCTGAAAGAGGAGAGTGGCTGCTGTTTCTGGTGTGTGGAGCATCAGCCAGCTACTGCATGCACAGTCCCAGCCCCCAGTGTGTGCTGAGCTCCAGTTGAGTCCCAAGCACCTGCTTCTCCATTCCCACCACAAGGGAGGAAAGCAGGACCATGCAGGTGAGCTCATGGCCAGAACATGTGATGCAATTAAAAAATGGCAGCTTATCTCCAGCCTCCATTGTCCCCACCACCTGTCAAAGGCTCTCTGATTTTTCAGGACAGCAATGGAGATAGCTGGTCAGTGCTCACCCTGGCTACTGCGAAACCCAAAATATTTCAGACGGATGCACGCCTGGTCCTCTGTGCCTGCCTTTGTCCCTTTGATGTTCATCACGAGATCCTGATCCCACCCAGCAGAAAAGAAATGACCTTCAGGGCTGGTGGAGAGACCAAGCAGAGGCAGGTGCAGATACCACACTGCAAAGAGTGAAACTGTTGCCCAAACCCTGGATGAGGCTGGTAGGCATAATCTTTGGTTAGGATTCAATACTCTGCCTTGAATGTTGCTGTCCCTCCAACATGTGGGGGAAGACCCGAGGACAGGCACATGAACCAGTCTAGTTATTGACTTGTCCTATCAGCCAGGAAAACTCTCAGAGGAGACAAGAAGGGTGTAGCTAGGGAAAAGTAGAAACTAAGAGGCTTTGACAATTTATTATATGTGGAATAAAGAGGGGAAAGGTTACAGCCTGGTGTGAACACAACCCCTTGAATAAACATCTGCATTGGGTACAGGCAGCAAGTTCCCTGCAATGCAGAAAGTGCCATAAAGATGCACCAAGTACCCGGGATTGCCTGCAGTCATGGGGTGGAGGTGTGCCCTGGTCTGCTGTGGAATTGTCCAGAGGCAGATTTTTGGTTAAACAAGTATTTTATCCCTGATGTAAGAAACTGGGCATCCTCCTCACAGGTCATCAACACAAGAGGCGCTGAAATGGCAGGGGTTCAAGCTGCCTTCCCCTGCTTGCAGATGGTTTTGCTCTCCAGGCAACAAGCTCACAGTCTTTCCTTGCCTCCTCCCGTCTGCACCCCAGCCCTCATAGCATCAGCACAGGCTTGGTTCAGCCAGGATGTTTCACAACAGAGCCTGGCAGCACTGAAATGGGAGAAATATTTCTGTAAACAGCCTGTTTGCACCTCTAGCTGGAAGCCGGCCTGGGACTCCTCGTTCTGCAGTGCTTCCCTCCATCACCAGAGATAAGATGCTAAGCCTATCACTGAGTGACAGCCTACATCTCTCCTGGAAGGACCAGTCATGGGAATCTCATCTTCAGAACCCATGTCCCTAGTGGAGGGCAGCAGGTTGTGCCCCCTTGTTGTGCCTGTGGTGAGGAGGGCATCTCCTGAGCACCAGCCATGAGAGCTGGGGGCTGCATTTCTCCCACCTGCACCATATGGGTCATTCCCCTCCAGGAGCTCATGGCCACCTACCTGAGCGCTCCAGGGCATGGCAGGGCTCTTCTGCAGGGAAAAAAACAGTCTTGTTGGGCAAGAGGTGGTAGGCTGGGGCCACACTGGAGCATGGGCTGTTCCAGCCATCTTTTGGACAGTCTGAAGATGTTTAATAGGGAACGTTTGGAGCAGCTACAGCTTGCTAAGGTTGCTGCAGCCAGATGAGTATGCAGGATGCTGCACATTGGTTACCAGCCTGATCTTGCAAACACTGCTAGGTATCACATGTGGACAATACAGACATAAGACCTGGAGTCTTAAGTGTGGTTTAATTAATGTACTTGGTATTTGTATGTCATAAGGTCCTTTTACAAACATCATCCACCGTACAACAATGTACCCTGACAAATCCAGCCCCTCTCCTGCTCCTGCCATACTGGCCAGGAGCACAAGGTATCTATGATAGGTTCCCCATGTCAACATTTCCCTCTGCAGCAGAGTCCCTTTCCACCCACTAGACAACACTATTATTAACAGAAGCAGCATCTTCTTATGACACAAAATAAACCCCACATATATGGGGTGGGAAAAGAGAAAGAAGAGCTGTAGTTCATTACAGTAGAGCCTTCCCCATTACACAGTGACAAGTCTCAGATGTTTCTTACCTTCTTTTGCAAATCCCAGCCCAAGAAGCCTCACCTCTGTGACTGGCATCTTCTTGGCCCAGCAAAGTACTGGGAGAAGGTCTTACCTGAAGCCTTCCCAGAGTAATTCCCCTTTTTCTTGAGCCAGGTGATGCCGGGACATTTGCCACCTTCTCCTGTAGAATCCAAGAAGAAAGATAAACAGGACATTTATTGGGCTCCTACAAAAGGGTGTGTGCCCCTCATCAAAAAATACTTTGGAGAGGAAGACTGGAATGATGGTATAGTTTCCTCT
This sequence comes from Megaceryle maxima, assembly GCA_024605025.1. Classification (NCBI taxonomy): domain Eukaryota; kingdom Metazoa; phylum Chordata; class Aves; order Coraciiformes; family Cerylidae; genus Megaceryle; species Megaceryle maxima. The sequence continues at coordinate 7,758 of JANHGN010009380.1, forward strand.
GTTTGTCTGACTGGGGAATTTTCCCTTATCGCTGACAGGGTTTGGACCAGGACCAGATGAAGAGGTGGCTGTACACTGCCAGCTTGCTTAACACAGCTGGAAGTATGCATCTGGGTGTTAGGTTTTGTTTTCTCCCACCAATACGTGGATACAAGAAACACTTGTGAAAAAGGTGCTCCTCAGTAAGGATTCAGCACTCAGGATGAAAAATCAGTGATTGCAGCAGAGATACCCAAACCAAGCTTGCAGTCAGGTAAAAGCATATCCAAAGAGGTGTCATTTTGCCCACAGATTTAATTCCCCAATTAAATGGGAATGTGTTGGGCTCCAGTGCAATGGAAAATAGCAAAAACAAGACCAAAAAAAGGGGCAGAACTTAAGGAAGCTAACGTGAGCACACAATTTCAAAACAAATCCCACAGATTCAAGGAGGGGATGTAAGTGGAAACCAATGACCCAGCACATGAGGACAGAGTAACACATGTGTCAGAGGGGAAAACCTGTCCACTGGCAGGACATCTGATGGCTTTCCATGACCAGGGTGGGCACCTTCCATGCCTACGTGCCATAGGGCTCCAATACTTTCTGGTACTGCCTCTCAGTGTCTGCCAGCAGTGGTCCCATCCAGAAAAATGATTCTGGACCCAGTACCTGTATCCTACCTGCTGGTCCAACCCCAAGCAAGTGAAAAATGCACAAGGGCTTGTGCTCTTGACATAGAGATGGAGTAATAGGGATGACAGCATGTTTTCAGTTAAGCATTGCACACACGGGACAATTACAACTCACTGTTTGAAGCTCTCCTTTCATGTACATCTTGAGCTTTGCCTGCCAGAGCAGCAAACCTACAAATGCTAGGCTGTTATCTATGCTGGCACTCATCACAGACTGCGGGCAAATCACCTCCCCATCCTTCCTCCACTTACTGAACAGGTCAGGGCCAGGAAAACACAGAAGGATGTGATAAGAAATGCCTGCATGCCTTTAGCAGGAGAGGAGATGCAGCCTCATCTGCTGCTGCTCCAGGCTCACCTCAGTCACCAGCAGTTGTCTCAATGGCCACAGGCCACCAGGGGACATAAGGGACATAAGTCCCTGAAGAACTGGAGTTGTGATCTGCCACCTCTAGGAAGTGAGGGACTGGAAACAATCCCAGCATTATTTTTTTTACTTTGGAAGGGAAAATGAAAACATATCACAGACTATTTTGAACTCTTCAGCCTCTCTTGTCTTGTCCAGTCTGGAAAGTCACTGCATAGCCCAGGGAGTTGGGTGGTCCTTTTCTTTTCCACAGTGGATGGTAATGAGTGAGGTGTGAGTAGGATATTTTCCCTGCTTCGTTGTTTTCAAGCCATTTCAGAAGCTACGTGAGTTTCCAAATACAGGGGTGGATTGGCATCACCTTAATGAAAGCTAATTAAACATAATTATGAAGCCTGTCAAATATATTTGTGCTCCACCAGGAACACCCTGCAGTAGGCTATTAAAAGGCAGGAAGAAATCACTTTTTCCAAAAGCAGGTCTTTACATCTCTTAGTCTGGTGGATAGAGCTTCTCATCAAGGCTTTTCGTGCACCATCTGCTTACAAACATCAGAGCGGCAGAGTCTTCACAACCAATCTGATCCTTGAAGTTTCTGGGGTAGGGAACTCCCTTACTCACCCAGTTTAATGGGCATAGGAAACACATAGAAAGGTGGGTAGAGTGAAGGGTGCATCTTTTTCTCCACCACCCTCCCCCCGCCTTTTTTTTTTTTCCTGAAGCTGCTGGATTTGGGGTGAAGGGGAATATTTTTTAGAATAAGTCAATTTCTCTCAAGACACGTTCTCTGCTAGAATAAATCCAAAACCACGCAGGCATGCAAACAACAAACTGCAATGAAGTAATTTTTACTAACTTGGTACGTTTTTGGATGATCTCAGTTTACATCAAAGGCCATTTCTCAGAAGCAAACAACCAGGGAGACATCAGCCCCTGGTTTGGAGAAATGGATGATGCCCAAACTAAGCTAGTCATTATTAAGAAGCCTGTTTTCTAGTGAATCTGTGTTTATATACATTACTTTCCTCCTCTGCTATCCTGCAGCTCTGCCTCTGTGATGTCCAGCTTGAGAGCAGGGACATGCAGCAGGCAACTGACAACACTTGGTGGTCTGGGCAGCAAATGACAGGGAGATCCCCCTCTCTCCTGGCAGTGCTTCTCTATCACTTCCCTCCAGTCATTCACTCAGTTTTGGGAGCTGAATTATCCCTGAGGCTTTTGCAATTTATTCAAGGGGATCTTTCAACAACCATGTTCTATGTTCCAAATGGGAAGGGCAAGCACTGCATGTGGTGGTGTCAGTGCTGGCAAGCTTGACAGCTCAGGCAGAGGAGAGGAGAAACTGCCTGCCATGCTCCAGAGCTACCCAACACAGAGAAAGCCATGAGCGGAAAGGCTGGGCTGGGTTCTCGGCACCAGATGTACTCTTTCCAGAGCTGAAATGATGAGAAAAAGGAATTGCATGTTGCAAAACTGCTGGAGTGCACAGGTAGAGCACACCAGAGAGCAACCTGGCCTTGGACTGGCATTGCCCAGCGAAACCCCCAGGACTGGGGTGAATAGCAGCAGAGCTGAAAACCACAGATTCTCAGACTTCTCACAATCCACCCTCCATGGAAAACACACAATTTTTAATCAAAAGAAGGCCAAAGTCACCACCCCTCCAACACCTGTGGCCGGTTTGGGGCAGGACCTACTGCAGCCCCACCTTCTCCAGAGGCTTCGAGCTTCACCATTCCCCTTCTCTCTAAGGCCACCTGCAACCCATCCCACTGTCCTTGCAGTCACTGCCTCCTCCCATCCATCTGATCTCAACCACGGCACAAATCCCCTCTCTGGGCAATAGAAACCATGCAAACTGTGGCCGATTCCCTGGGGATTCCTCCTGGTCTGTTCCCAAAGGCTTCACAACGGCCATATACATGCAAAGCCTTGTTTTCCTTGATTGTTGCTTGGAGCAAAAAAGCAAAGCATGCCTACAGCGGGAAGGAGACACTGACCTTTTGGCACGTTAATAGATCGTTTAATTTTACCGCGGGTGTTTTGGCTCCGCCCAGGCTCTCTCAGCTGCCCGCCCACCAACCGACAGCCCCCTGCACAGGCAAAGGGCTTCCTGCTCTTGACTACACCATAAACTCGGCCCTGAAGTCCAGGAAAAAGGATGTAACAAAACCAACCAAACAAAGCAAGCCAGGCACACCGACCACTTACCTGTGTGTTTCTTGAGAACACCTATCTGATCCCAGTCTCATCCTTCACGCCTGCACCACGAGGCTGGCTGCATCTTTTCAATGTGATCACTCAGCTCCCTTAGCAGCAACCCTGATGCTTCATGTGAGCATAGATTTTATAAGTCATGGATAAAATCTCAGCACTTAACAACATCAGATTCATGACAAGGAGGAAAGTAACATTTTTCTTCAATATTTCTGAACAAAATACCACCTTTCTTGTCTTACTAACAGTGTGCACATAACTACTTCCCATAAGCCTCCCCACTTCAAGGGGAAGCTGTCTGGCACACTTACGGTAATTTACTTTTTTTTTTTTTTTAAATTATACCAAGATATTAATCAAACTGCTTTCTGAATGGTCAGAACTGGTCATGGGTTCAAAGACCAGGCTGGGCAGCTGGAGCATGACCTACTGCAGCATTCAGCTCCCTGGTTACAGCCTCAGAGTGGATGTGATGTCCATATAAGTTGGAAATAGGTCCTCTGGGAACATCTGTTCCTCATCCTAGTGTCTCCAGGACTCACCCTGCTGGAACATCCCACCTTGTGTACCCACAACAAGAGTGTGCCAGGAAACATCACCCCACTGCTTGTTTGTGGGCAGTGAAGAAGAGGCATGAACCCAACCACAGCAAACTATTTCAAAAAATCCAGACAAATATCAGCGAGGAGATACTGGGTTTGTCATTGACACCTGGGATACCAGACCATGCACAGGGGTTGGGCAAGAACATAATGTGGTACAGAAGTGGATGCTCACGCTGCGGGCTCATGCTGTCTTTCTTAGAGCTATGAACTTACATGATTTTTTAAGAAAAGTGATCGAAGGGGGACTTTTTGGTGAGCAAGTTTTTCTGTCTACAAAGAAAAACTTGAGTCACAAAGCCCAAATGTACCCTTTGAACCAGAACTTCAAGCAAGAGAAACTCCCTCCATCGTTCTGGATGCCTCACTCGTTGGGGGAGGGCTGAATCATAACATTGGACTAATCACACTGAAGAATCCAGGTTTTCCAGAAAAACTCACCACAGCACAACCTCTGTTATGTCCCCTCCTCCAGACCAAGAAGTAGTCAATATATTTCACTGCAGATCTGAAAACTCAAATGCTTTGCTAAAATTCTTGCCTGGTGGATATTATCCAACTTTCGGTTTCCAATATGTAGCCAGGAAGGAACATAGACCAATGCCAGTGGTACAAACATAAAGAAAAGACAACCTAAGTCAAGACATGAAGTAATTTGCTCCAGTAGCTACTTATGTGCTTTTGCACTACCGGGGTTGGGGGGCTGAAGAAAACAACTTAGTTTGAGAAGTCAAAGCAGCAGATTTACAGAGTTCTTTGACCCTCCTGGCCATGGGCTTTTCAGTGCTACGCATGAAACTGAAATACCTTTCAGGGTATCCACTTCCCAGGTACGACCCAGGTTGAGCTTTGGGACAGTTTACAGTGAGTTACTTTCTAAGCCAGGAAATAAAAAAACCCCAAATCTTCAGAGCTACTTATGGTAACTCCTGGTTTCCTCACTCCCCAGATTTTTTTTCCCCTTTTCTTTTCCTTTTTTTTTTTTTTTTAATGAAATATATTTAAGGACATTAAAAGCTAGTCCTACTCATCAGCCAAGCCCAAGGAATGGAGCTGATTGTGCCAGAGAGGTGGCTGCCACTGAGCAGCAGGGTGAGAGTCATTTCCCTTGCAGGAAGGATGAACTGCATTGACTGAAGACCTCAAGCTGCCTGGGAGCACCAGTCCAGCAGCAAAGCAGACAGCATTTCCAGCTTGGAAAACAACTGCCATCAGGATGTGTTGTTAAGGTCACAAGTGGAAGAAGTGCCAGCAGCTCAGTCTGCAAGCAATGATCTCCATATCAAGACTTCCCAGAGAGCCCTTTCCAGGCTCCAAAGCTAAGTGAGGCTTTGCAAGGCAGTCACATAGGAGCTGGACAATTCCTGCAAGCAGTAACAACAGATGCTCAGCCTTCCCTAGGGCAGTGAGGGCAATGCAGATTACCTCTTGCATCTGCTGATGCGCAGAGAAAAGATCAGTCCACAGGAGACCTAGGGTGCTGCTCACAATTTATTCTCTGAAAGAAAAGCAACAGAACTGAGCATAAGTTGGCCAATGCCAAAGGCACGGCTTCCAGAGAGCATCCTGAAATGGTCCCTTAAGGCAGTACAGTGATGTTCAAAGCTGAAGCAATTTGAACAGGGCTGAACAACTTCTTTAATGATGTATAATAAAGGAAGAGACAAAACCGCACCTCTACCCTATGCCTTGAGATGCAAGTGACAGGAGAGCAACAGTCACCCAGCGGTAAAGACACCATCCAGAAGCCAATGTCAGTGGTCTCAGCTGGCTGGAAGAGATTGAAGAGGTATCAGAAATGCAGGCAAGAAATTTACAGGAACCCTCAGCGTGGGCAGTGGGGCTCAGCAGCACTCCACAGCAAGCTGGATGCATAAGGTGGCATTTTCCCTAACATCACGGATACTGCCTGACCAGGCAGACCTGGGTGTGAGTCAGCCAGCAGTTCCCAAGGCTGGACCATGGCACAAAGGAGTAGAGCTGCACCCTCCTCTTCCTTTTGCTGTCTTCTCCCCTCTCCCTCTGTAGTTTCAGCATGACATTTTTTCTGCTAAGCCTGCAAGCACGTGTATGCGGAGACTTGCCCATTCCTCCCCAAAAAGCCCCCTGAGCCATGGGATTGACGTCAGCAGAGCACCAGCTGTCAAACAATGGAGATTAAGGTTTGGCAGGCAGTGCCAAGCCACGCGAACGTGTGTGCCTCCCAAGGCAGGTGAGCAACATTCCCCGCCGAGCAGGAACAGGCACAATACACCAACACGGCTGCCTGCACCTGGACACAAGACCTAACCTGATCCCTGGCAGGAGCCAAGTCATGCCCAGGCAGCTGGCAAGGCTCAGCAGCCCCCCCTGTGCATGCCCAGCAGCAACCCCTGGGGTGAGGGCACCCCTGCCCTGCGCAGGGCTGGGGAGAGACAGAGCCTTGGCACTGGCTGCTCGTGGGTCCAGCCCACGTACGAGGTTAGCCTGTGTGCCAAGAAGCGTACAGTGCCAGGAACAGGCCTGGGGCGTGATCCTTCCCTGCTCTGCCCAGTGCAGGGACAGAAGTGATGACATGCTACCTCTTGCAGAGGTGTGGCTCAGCCCAGGCCAAGTCCTTGCTGCACCTAGGCCTCAGGACACTCAGCCCTGGGGGTCTGGATCAGGGCTTCTCCTGGGGCAGATAAGATATCTGCAGGACACGCAGTCCCAACCCACAGCAAGAATCTGGGCATCAGGGAAGGCATGGGATGCAGCCAGCTGGGGAGCAGCTGGAGCCCTGATGGGGTGCGAGATGCTCCTAGTCATCACACTTGACTGTCCTGTGGCCCTCTCTTTGCACACTAAGCCCCCCTTTCCCACTGCTGGCACAAGGTGCCTCACTGCTGGCAGGGATACTGGGACCTATCTTTTGCCAAAACAAAGCTAGGACAACCACCAACAGAGAGGTCACCTAGCACTGCCTATGGTAATTCCTTACCACTCCTCTGCCAGGATGGACTTGATCTGGGGCTAGAGGTGGGAATTCTAAGTAGCTGAAACAGAGGACAGGCAGAAACATCCTTGCAATCAAAGCTGAACTCAAAACAAAGAGCAAAGCACCAGCCTTCCTCTTGACCTTAACTCCTAACCAAACAAGCAAACTCAGGAGGGCACTTGAGGTTAAAGAAATACAATCTACAACACCCAGAGATATGAACACACAAAGACTTGATAGTTCTAGCATGAATTTCAAATCCTGCTGTGCTCATGTCCTGCTTGATCTGAAGATTTCCCAGCCTGGTGTCTCTGCTGCACAGGAGGTGCACCCACTCCTGCTCCTGCAGGAGCCCACTGACAAGCTGCATCTTGTCAGATGGATGAGGAAAGCACCTGGCTCACCCAGGCAAGACAGACATTGCTGCCAGAGGACAAGAGCACAGCATACCCATGAACATGGGCAGACAGTGTCCAGATCCTGCCCCTCCCTCTGCACCAGGCTGAGAACCCCTAGACCCCTGGGGTAGCAGCAAGAGAGCCAGGCTGCTGCGTTTCCTTGCTTGCACCGGCCAGGGCTCCCATAATTCATGTTACCCACAGGAATACCTGTTGATGAGGTGTTGCCACTAATGACAGTTACATCACAGAATGCTTCAGGCTGACCCACACTTTCCTAAGAAGGGGGAGTGGAGGGTGGTAGGGCAAAGCCCATAACAGCTTAGCTAGACCAAACTCAGAGCATCCTGCCCAGAAGACCCCAAGCTCTTAGGAAGGGCAACATGCCCTTCAAGAAGCAGCCCTGAATTCCACTGTGCCCTCACACCTCAGGGTTTAATGATGCAGGCAGCTTAGAGGAGCCATGAATCAGTGGCTTGCTGCTCTCCATGCATTGGGTCAGCTGATCTGTGGGTCCCAGGAGACGTACTCCTCTCCCAGGCTTGCCTTCCCCAGCTTCCAGGTGTCCAGGACAGGTATGGAGAGGTCAGGCCCAATTCAAACTATCCACATTTACTGGACTCCCTGACCTACAGCCCAGGTGGGTTAGGCTTCAGGATGTCCACTGGGAGCAGAAGGCAGAGGTACCCAGAGCAGGAGTTGCTCTAAGGACAGCAGTTTCTCATGGGCTCCATTGACTTCTGCTCCCCAGAACCAGTCCATGGTCTGGTGGGACTCAAGAGGCACCTGCCCTGCATGCTGCCCCTTCTCACACCTTTCAAGCCAAAGATCCTGGCACACTTTGCTTTTCACCCAACCTTATCACAAGGCCTGTCCCAAAGCAACCGGATGGGAGGGGAGCAGATGGCCTGTTTGAGTTCTTCCCATTTGTTCTCCCTCAAGACACTCTCAAAGGAAAACCCTTGAGGTCATTGTTCTATTTTCATCAAGCAAGGGCATCCAGCACGACTCGTGTTAGGAGGGGCTATGCTGAAGGCAACCACTGAAGGAAAAAGGTTTGACCAGAGAGGCTCAGATGGAACAAGTAACCCAAAGTCCAGACAACCACAACCACATCTTGCCCACCTGCCTAGAGTTATCTGCTCATAGCTGACAAATCACCTTAAATGTTTCACATTAGACCCCCCCTAAGAAGAGGAAGGGGCTGCAGATGAGATTCTGCTACACTGTTGCTCTCTAAGGGCTGCAAAGCTCAGCCTGCTATCTCGCCATGTGCCAAAGGGGAATGGCGGCTTTGGCCTGTCTCTCCCAACTCCTTCCTCACTGACCTTGGTGTCTGCACAGCTGTCTCTCATGTCCTACTCCTCTCCAAACAAAAGAACCCCCCAAACAATGGAAGTCAGTCAACAGGTTTTCTTCCCCTCTTAGATACATTATTGCAGAGGTGCTGATTGGCTGGGCCCTGGGAAGTTCAACTTGGAGCTGAGGGAGCTTCTTGAAGCTTCTTACAGGGGCCATGCCAGTAGCCCCTTCCTCCACCACCTAAACTTCACCAGACACAAACCCAACATGGTGGTGCTGGAGTGACTCTCACCTGGGTGGCCTCGCAAGGAGCTCTGCTGTGCCCCAGACACATCAGGCACAGTGTATGTCAATGGGTCAGGCTGCCTTTGTCACCCCCATGCACAGCAGGGCAGCGCAGCGTGTACAGGCAGCCAAACTTCTGCCAGCTCTGCTCCCCCACTGCAGCTGTCACCACCCTCCCTGCAGAAAGGGCTCCAACAAGATTATTCTGCAGGTCACTAAGACGGCAGTTTTGACACCATGGTTTGGGTTTTTTTTTCCCCCCCTGTGGTTCTTAGTCAGGATGTTTCCAAACTGTGCCAGGAGTGTCCTGAGGACTTCGCTGAGGCAGCCAACTTGAAGTGTCCATATTTGACCCCTGCTTCTTTAACCACTTGGTGCTGTGCTACTCCTCTCCCAGGGCCTCAGTCCCACACAAAGTTACTGCGTCAGAACTGAGGTGAAATGACAACAGGGGTGAGAAATACCGTGAGTCTACAGCAAGGTTCTCTTCTCTGCAGGAATGTCATCAGGGCTGATGGACACCACCAAAGTCTGGGGCAGGATGACAACAGAGGAGCAGAGTTGTTAACAGAGCGATAGCTGCCAACTCCTCTTCCAGCCACAGAAGTAGTGCAAAGGAGCACCATGTATTCTAGAGTGCTTGTCCACCAGCAGCAGATGACCACCAATGAGATGCACAATAAGGACAATACCTTGAGCAGGACAGCAAGATGTGGAACTGCCAGAATTGGCCACAAGAGAGAAAATTCAACAGGACCATATGCAGGGGCCTCAGTATAGTTAATGTAAAAGGGAAGACAAGAAAAAAAATAGATGTGAGACCATCAGTCCTGAAGATCATGACACCTCTAGTGCAAGAAAGAGGAGCAGCTGCCACCAAAAGCCCAGGGTTAGCTTTTTTTAAAGACAGATGCAGTGAACATGGGGATCCATCACAAAGGCAGAGCTGCATATGAAGATCCACCATGCAAAACCCAGCTCTGCCCTCCTGGCTGGCTTTGGGTCCAGGTCCTGAGCACCCCAGAAGACCACTTTCCACCATCGCCACTTCTGCTGAGAGGATTTTTTGTGCTCACATGGCTCCCTCAATGGAGATCTCTCCCTGTGTAAAGACAGTACAGGGAGGGACCAGATGACCCATCCTGACACAGCAGCTCAGTAAACACCAGGCTCCATCCTGGGGCGTGGCCCAGCCAGGTGGCAAAGAGCCACTGAAACCCTGGCGCCATGTCACTCAGGTCAGATGTTTGCTGCTCCCTGGCCCTCCCTGCATGTCCTCAGGGCTATCTGAATTTCCTCCAGACCTAACTTCATGCTTCCCTTGTGTGCTCCCCACTTGGTCCACTACCTCTAAAAACATGCACCTACAGCTTTTTGTGTTCATCCAAGTTTTCCTTTACCTTCTAGTCTGAAGTCTTCCTGCTGACCACAGGAGATAGACCTATTATTTCAGCCCTGGTCAGTTCATACCACTGACACCTCCTGAGGTGTCAAGCACCTGTGCAGAGCCAAAGCCTTCACAGAGTGCTCCTCTTTCAAGAGCACAGCTTTCCAGGAAAAAGCTTAACTGAAAGTCTGTGTTTAACACTGACTTTGACAGAAAAAAAAAGGTTTAAAAAAATTAACATTTCCACGAAATGGTACAGACAGGGATGAAGGAAAGTAGAAGGAATACAGTTTGTTTTCATTCACCCAGGAGCTGCACCGGAGACTGACGTCCTCTGCATTGTTGCAAAGCCCTCACGTGCACAGCAGCGTCTCCATGCTGGTGAGCTCATGCTAGACTTACCTTTGTCAGCAAATAAACTAAACACTCACCAAACAATTTAATGGGAAGGATGTTCTGCAGGTCTCCCTTATCCTCGAGCTCAGAATGAAATCATCCCAGTGATGTGAGGCTCATCTCCATCCCACAGAGAGGCCAGAGCAGCCTGTACACTACCTACCTCCACAGGATCACGCTGCCTCCATGCACTGGGGAAGTCTTCTCAACCTGGACCAGTGATGCATCTGACCTCTGCCAGCTCTTTCTAGCCCAAATCCAACTGTCCTCAACACTGCTGGGCAGGAACATCCTTCCACCAGAGGGAAGGCTGTTGACCTCTCTCCACGATGAGGGTATGTGGAGCAGCTCAGAGAGATGCTGGGAGGGCACAGCATTTCTTGTGCTCCTTGCAAAGCCTAGAGTGCTGTGTTGTCTCCTTGCAGACAATCCCACCATCCCCTCCTTTCTCAGGGTGTGTTCACAGAATAGGGGATTGCACCCAGACCTCAGCCTGCTCTCCAGAGATGTACAAGATGGTCCAGGACCTGACATGCAGAAGGTGTTGTTGCATTCTTACTGTTTTGGTCCTGGAGCAGCTCTGAACACAGCAGCAGGGACAGGTTACCCAGTGATATGCTAAGAAGCCCAGATAACATTAAGGAAACAAAGCTAGGTCATCTTTGGGGACTCCAACAGCTCTGCTGGGAGCAAACAGATCAATGCAAGACAAGGCCTGGTCATGATGGTCCTGGGAGCATAGAAATTAGGTGCTTTCAGTCTGCAAGCCCTTTTGTCCCCACATTGCCCTCCTGCTGGCTGTTATCTCAGATTCTGTAGCATAGGTGGTGCTTTGTTTGGCCAGGGCACTGTGGCACCATCCTCAGGGTGTGGTGGAGGTGTGCCAGCTGCTCTGACCTCTCTCCAGGACCTGCCCAAGTTTCAGACTGGTAAGCAAGCTGTTTTGTTTCTGGAAGCTCTTACCATAAAGGTCACAGCTCCCATCCCTTTATTTTCTTTAGCCTGGCCTCTGAGCATCGCTAGCACTTCCTTCACTGACCACATCAGCTGCCTGCCTTTGTTTAAACAAGGAAGGCAATGAGGCTTTGCAGGGCTAGGCTGGAGCCTGCTGGGCTGGCACATGCCACCTGCTTGGCATGAAACTGCAAAGGGGAAGCGAATTCTGAAGATGTCAAGCAAGTTCATATGCCTCTGGTGGCACTAAATCTGCTGCAACAGGACCAGGATACAGTCCAGCAGGGCAAAAGCACCCTGTGTAGAACCTCAGGGAGCACAAGGATGGGGGCATCCCCTGCTCCTGCCCTCCCCAAAGTACAGCCAAAGGGCTTGGAAAATTTTGGATCTCTTTGGCATGTGGGGGAACCAAGGGCTCACTCAAGCAAAAAACATTTACAACTCATTTGACAGCTTTGCATGGCCCAATTACATAATAATTTTCCATAAAGATCCCTGATAAAGCAAATCCCAGCATGTAGGATGCCCACAGACAAATCTCTCAGAGGATTCACAGTGTCAGAGAGAAGTTACGTTACTTTGAACTGTCTCCCAACAGGATTCATAGGTAGGGGCTGTGCATACCTGGTCCTTGCTGTGTCCCCTTGCCAGGTAACATGCTTTCATGGTGGGGTGGGAGAAAAGGGAACCCTGTCCAGCCTGTTCCCCCCTCATTCACCTTTAGGGACCACTTGGAGCATCACCTGCCCAAAATCCCAGGCACAGCTGGGGGGGGGTGAGGGGCTTTGGTCCAGGGCATCCCTTTCCCATGGCATGTGCTCAGCTTTGTCCTCACCAGTAGTAGCAGAGCAAGCCTGAAGCAGCTTAGGGGTAGATTTCTCAAAGGAGGAAGTCGGAGTAGCTCCAAGCCTGTTCTGACAGCAGAAGTCCTGAGCAGAGAGCCCCAGGACAAGCCACCCCCAAGGATGAGCATTGCCTGCTACAAATGGGGAGACACACGGACACCTTTGCAGCTTTTTTGTTGCACCTTACAGGTCCTGGAAAGGCTGAACAAAGTGAGTGACCTGAGCAAGCACGGTGTACAATGAAAGAATGGAAAGGAGATTGTGAAGTTAAAGTGTTCAAGACTCAACGAAGAAGAAATCTGAGCAATTAATCAACACTTAAAACCATTTCCTCCACCAAATGGTATAAAAAAATTACAGTATTTTTGCAGTCAAACACTGAGCAGCAACATTTCCTGACTTCCTCTGCTAGTGCTGTCTAAGCAACCGGGGCGATATCTCAGGATTGACACGTTACCAGTATCTACTCCATGCATGACTGAAAACCTTCGACATGGAAAAAAGCTTAATAGTCTTTTTATGCCAGGGTGAAATTCTTTAGACTCTGTTAGAGTCCATTGGCTTTTCAGTTTTCATTTCTTCAGGGCTAGAGACTTGCTGTAATCCTTTCACAAGACATTCACATAAGAAGAGGACTCCAGACCTCAGAAATTTTAAGAAAGTGTATTTGAAGAAATGCATCATTTGACAGTTTTATGTTTTGTATCACAAAATTTCCTAGATTGGAAAAGACCTTTAAAATCATCTAGTCCAATCACTAACATAACACTGACATAACACTGACAGGAACCTGACTAAACCATATCCCTAAGCACTTGTAGCTTCCCTTCTGCTCTTTGCAGAGCAGACACTGAAGCTGTGGTGGGCTGTCACGGCCAGTAACAGCAGTTCACCAAGCCTCGGCTCTGACCCTGGAGTGACCACACAGGGGCACGAGAACCAGGAAACCATCAGGTTTCTGAGCTACAGAGACCTGCTAGGCATCCCTGTCAGATGAAAGAAGCCTAAATTGACTTCTAAAGTGGTAAAAGATGCTGCTCCTGGCTGAGGAATAAGCAGTAGGCTTCTGCCTGGGCCAGCACAGCCAGGATGAACATAGAGGCGGTGGTGTTCACGTACCAGCCAAATACCTGCTTTGGACACGGTCCTGCCGTGGACTTTTGACCAGAACAGTCAAGGAGCCTGGGGTCTGCACAAGGCACAGGACAAGATGTACAGCCTGCTCCACACCAATGCTAAACTATGGAGGTCCAACCACCCAGGCCAGCTGGAGACATTTCTTCAACTCTGGCAGAGCAAGAGGAGGAACAGTTTCTGCTCCAGAGAGCTGGAGGAAAACACAAGCCTGCTGCCAATTCATGTCAGATGAACTTTACCAGGACACAGGAACAAGATAAAAAAGAAGTGGCAGCACTCACGCTTCCTGCAACTATGTGGCACCTCATCAACGACTTGTAAAGAGGAAATATATTCATGGGAGGGACAACTGCTTAAAGCTCTTTCCCACCCACCTCTCCTTCCTATGGTTCCAAATTTCCCCGCTGGGATTCAGCATCGACTGAGCAGACGTGCTGAGAAATAGGATATTAATCCACTGAAAACTATACACCAGAGTTTCAAGCTGCTCTAATCCTAATCAAGCAGATATTTAGGGAGAGGATAATGGCAAAGATTTCTGCTTTTTTAATAATCACTGCATAAGGACAGAAATTGAGAGTCTTGTAGCCAGCCATGTAGTCTGGTACCACACTCGAAACATCACATCAGAATACATATAAAATTATTTTAATTAACTTTTTTCCTTAAAGCTCACAGATTTCTAGATTAAAGAAACACACCCAGAATGGCTCTTGCTATTCAAAGGAACAGAGGAATGTTGAAAGAGTTATGTGTTTCTGTAGACTCCGAGACAATACCTGCAAGTCCCTTCTTGTAGCAAAACTAAGAACTCTGCATGTACAACCACAGTCCTTAAGCTTTTTATTACAGTTAAAAGTGGTGGGCTTTTTAAACTTGTTTGGGAGTCATACTTAAGCTTTCCAGTACAGACAATTGTTCATGATGAAATGCACTCCTTATTACCTGTAACACAAGGAGAAAGGGCAATCCTAATGCAGCTTTGCAACCAGGTGTTAGAAACAGCATTTTAATTTATCCCTGAAGACTTAGTGTAGTTCCAATGCTCCATGAAAACATCGCCTTACTCCTTAGCAGGAAACAGAGTGTGAGGTGTTATGCAGAAAGGATCAGAGGGGGAAAAGACAACAAGTTTTGTTACAGTGCTAGGTATATCCACAGTCTACCTGCACCAGGAATTGGGTGCACATTTATGACCCCTGGTCCTTGTAAAACAAGGAATATCCAGAGGTCTTCACAATCTAGAGGGGACTCTTCACAGCCTCCTTTGAAACAGCCACCCCAGGGCATCAAAGGAGATGAGAAAGCAGGTTTGGGCAAAAGAGAACACACACACACAAACACAACAAAGAACAAACAAGCAAGCAAACAATACCAACCCCCACCC
>JANHGN010009381.1:0-26598 GCA_024605025.1 Megaceryle maxima
GTATGCCATGAAAAGCTTCTGACTCTCTTGAGTATTTTGGGGTCATCAGTCACATAAATTTTACTAATGCACTGCATTTCATTCTGTCACTTGAAAACAAAACAAAACAAAAAGCACCCCCAACAACAAAAAACCCCACACAAGCAAACAAAAAGACCAACACGCCAACTTCCAACAGACTTGAAAACCATTATACCAGTTGAGTTCTAACATAAAACTTAGAAACAATAATGATTACAGTGTGATTTAAAGTCCAAGTCCTTAATGTATGCAACTACTGAATGCTACACTACAAACCCAATGAAACTCACAAGGCACTGCACATAGAGTTTTAAGCGAACACTGATGCTATTGCCAAGACACCTCTGTGTGACTTTGACTTCTTTATATTCATTCACTAAATTACCCCAAAACACTGTATTAAAAGGAATAGACTCAAAAACTTGTAGTAAGAATTGAACAAATTTTATCCAATTCTTGGTTACTTTTTTTGTCAAATGGAGTATTACAGTAGCCTTATCTTAATGTCATTTGTTTCAATGATTATTCCAAATAAAACCTGACTGCAATAGGTACTCAGCCTGAACACAGAATGATATCTGCAGACATTTGCATCTATTTGTGTTTTGCACACCAAGGATGTATTAAGAGTTCTAATAATGCTTTTATTAACCAAGTTTTAAAGTTCATTTTGAAGTTTCATATGTAATAAAAATCTGTCACAGAGAAACAAGTGTTGAAAGAGTCCTGTTTCTGTTACAAGAGCCTTAAAATGAAAGCTCTTTCTAGCTCTAAATACCTTTTATCATCTGTTCCAGGTGTTCCCACAGAATATCACCCACATAGTCAGGTGCCAGTTCCAGAAAACGCTCCTTGCCCAGGTTGCACAAGTCTTGGCCACTCATGAGAAACTGATGGAAGTTCACGTTTGCCAAGCTAAACTCATTGGTAGCCCATGAAAGCCACTGGCAAACTTGCTGTTCAGTCCATAGCCAGGGATCTGCAAGACAGAAAGTATCCAGCATTGAGAGATAACTCCTGATTTTTGACAAATAATCTTCATTAGAAGGCAGTGATTGTAAAAAAAAAAAAAAAAAAAAAAAGTTTAGCCAAGTTACTTCACTCTGACTGAATTCAGAATGAATGTATTCTTGCTTAAAAAAAAAAACCAAAACAAAAAACAAACACCAAAACCAAACAAACCACAAAGCCAAAAACCAGTCCTCTATTTTCCTTCTGCATTCACTTGTAACCAGAGATGTCCTCAACTTACTTGATTCTCTCTTATGCTGCCAAAGCATGAGCTCTCCATGCACCCGTTTTTAATACCAGCAAGTCTGGTCTTTCCAAGTCAAGCTGTGCCAGATTCACATAGGATCCATTCTTGTATTTCCTACTGACATCATCCTTTCTTTTTTGAAAGAGCCGCTATTCAGCCTCCTCCTTAGCATTAAAAAAAAAAAAAAAAAAAAAAAAAAAAAAAAGAGCTTATAAATAGAAAACACTTACTATTTGGGATACCCAGCCGACACTGTTCCTTTGTGAAACCACTGAAAGTATCTTTCAAGGCTTGACTCATCACAGCCTTACTGCATGGGGTTAACAGAGGCAATTCACAGTTGTTTGTCTCTACAAGAAAGAAAAGGGGTGGAGGGGGAAAAAAGAAGATAGATGAACTTTTAGGCCAGCAAAAGGAATAAAAGGTTTTTGCTGTGCTATTTGAAGAATATGAAAAGGATGCTAGAAACCAGGTATTTTAAAAACAGAAACAAAGAGTGCAGGTCCATTTTCTGATATATTAACTGATTTAACATCAACACTAAAATCTCTGTGACACTGGTTTGATAAAATTGGATTGCGCTACATTAAAGCTTTGCCTGATATAGATCCACATTTACTCTTAGTAGTTACATAAAGTGCCTCTGTTGCAGGGGAACTTTATTTATTTATTTAAAATAGGAAATATAAGACTGTTTATCTCTATTTTGTCACCAATAGTTTGACTTCAGACTTCCTTATAACTTCAGTCTTAACTTAGTTTGAGAGCTAAGTAACTGATAGTAGGGTTGTAAAGAACTATCTTGCACTATTTAACACCACTTTCCAATGGACTGTATTTCAGACCTTCCCACACATCTCTCAATCACTCAAATACATGGGGTGATAGAATAATCTATCACCCAAACCAAACAAATGTGACTGGTAGCCAGTGTCTAAATAATGCAACCAATTCCAAAGTCAGCACCATCCTATGCCAGTATAAATTACTAATCTGCTTAACAGATTTTTAAATTTGCAAGTAGATTCTGTTGTAAGGACAAAGCTGGCTTCCGCTCAGCCGTTCTCGTTGGGCAGTTTTCACCAGAAGATGCTTCATCTTACTCTGAAATAAGAATTTCAGAGTTGAAGAAAGCCAACCACACTGCCTAAATGTTTCAGACTAGGAAACCTTTTACTGATAGGTGGTGTCATGAAGTTAGGGGTAACTGGAATACAACTTAAAACCTACTCCTGCATCCCTGAACATTTGAGAACCTCTGAGAACTGACACACAGGCTGCATTTGAAGCAAACCTGCTGTGTTAGAGGCATATAATGGTGGCAGTGTCTATAAAGGTGATGAACTTGGCAGACTTCAAGTTAGTTCACAAAGCTGTGTGGCTCTTCTTGTTCTCCTAAGACTACCTACAGGCTCCACTTGACCCAGCAAGTGGAGCACATTACCGCCCTGTGCTTAATTTCTGTTTTTACAACTCCCATCCTCAATATCTGCTAGGACTTGCTTTGCTGACCAGAGCCAGTGACTGATTAGAATCACATGAGAACAAAGGACAGGTGGCTTTCAGAGGTTTGAGGGTTGGTTTCTTTTTTTCCCTTCCCTACAGGGAGATAAAGGCAGAATCATTTCTCCATTTTGGACAAAACACCTTTTTTTTTGTCAGAGATTTGTAGTGAACTCTTGGTAGGTACAGTTCTACACAAAACCAAACCAAACCAAATCTGTAAACATATCTACCCATTTTTTAAGGTCTGGAATAAAACATACTGGGATTTAACACCAGTGTCAAGAAAGGAACTTGCAAAATACTTGCACTTTAATTATTGTTGAGATGTTGCAAGTTTAAATACACAAAAAACTTTTTATTTGTTATTTTTTTTAAACACTTCTAACTCTGCTTGAATACCTATGAAGGCTTCTTCTATGGACGGTCTGTTTATTAGGCTACTGAATCCCAGCTCTCATTCCTTTTCAGTACAGAGTACAGCAACCATCCACAGAGCAACTCACATGGATAAAATCAAGAATGTACACAGAAGTATGTGTACTAAAACACCTCTTTTTGGGGAAATCCATGTTGAGCTTACAATAAGAGCATAGTCGTGAAATGTTAGCTAGATTCCACAAATTTCTCTCTCATATGCTGACTGGACTAAGGAACAAAATGAAGAGTTACCGTAAGAAGTAGAATCAAATCCTGTTGGCACTTCTTGAAGTGTCTGATCTTCATTTAGTGAGAAAAAATATCCAGCAAAGAGAGAGTTTGAGGTATCAAAGGCATCAAATGCTGGTTGGCGCTGTAAAACAACAGAATAATTAAAAAAACCCACCAATCAATCACAAAAAAACCAAAAACAACAACAACAAAAAAAAACCCAAAAATGAAAAATGAAAACAAACAAACAAAAAACAATGTGAGCATTTTGCTAGAGCACTGTCAACTTCATTGCTAGGAAGTGGCTGGGTTAGGTTTCCTAGATTTAGATCATGCACAACCACTATCCTGAATCAGCTAACTTGTGTCTTTGAAATATAAAGACAGTTATAGCATAGCTTCTTGTGCATGAATGCAACTAACATTCAGACCACAGTGCCAGGTGGGTGGTATGTTTTGCAGGTTACAGTACAGCTAAGTTCTTAGTTATAGTTTTCTTAGTTCCATGTTCTTAGTTTTCCTGTAATTGAGGCCTTTAACAATAAAAGAATGCATGTGTACATGTATATATATATACAGACAGAGATATTTCTTTCCAGGTATATTTTATAGAAATCTGTATTTCCTTAACCCTTTAAATTGACTATCCACTTGATGGCAGAGTTGGGATCAGTAAATTATGAAGAAACAACTACCAGTGCAAGGCACACAATAGATTCATGCAGAATGTTATTTTTTTGTTTTGTTTTGGGTTTTGTTGTTGGGTATTTTTTGTTTTGTTTTTAAGATTTAATCTGAATCACATCTCTTGAAGCTACACAGCCAGCTTTACAGGACTTGAAGAAAGATGTTACTCCTTTGCTGTGAGCGAATTCTTGGATTTGACAGCTACCACATTTTGCAGTCTTTCAAGATACTCAGTGAAATACTGCTAGTTTTCATTATGCATAAAGGCATAAACAGAAGTGATAAAAATGTTCCTGATAAGAGTGGATTCTACTGATATATTGGCAACATTTAATAAATATTGTTGTATTTTGAAAAATCTAACTGCTTTCAAACTTAACTTGTTTCAACTGTGTGTGTGAGCAATACTAGTACTTCTACTAGATCCCCCCAGCCACATTAGTCTTTGGAGGGCAGTGGGAATGTTAACACAGAAGGAAAGAACTTCAAAAACAACCTATGCAACTTGCCCATTAGTCACAAGGAAACTGTATTTGTAGTATCTAGAGACACAGATGGATAAGAGTTGCCACTGAGATTTTTAAAAGCATCTGATAGAACATTGTTCTGGAAAGCTACATCTTGCTCATGGCTGCTACTGTAGTTCAGTGAGTTGGAGACAAAGGCAACTTGCAAATGCTGATTTTTCTTTTTAGGCATGCAGAGCTCTGGCAGCTTATGCCAAGGTAGAGGACTTAGCAAAGATTTTTCAGGGCAGTATTCACGTGGGATGCAAAAGCAAACTGAGCTATGTTTCTGGAACAGAAAATGAGTACTAATATTTCCTCACATTTCCTAATTTTCCTTTTTATGTCAGCACAAAGTTTTGAGTGGTCTTTTATGTGTCATGTGTCATCCCCCTCCCCAAACTACATTAACCCTCGTAAGAAACAAGGAATCATAATTTTTTAGTTGTATTTTATAACAAGCTGCAATGCATCCTAGTGCATACAATATTCAGGCATATACTCCACAGAAGAAAAAGCTGTTAAAGACTATTATGTCTTGGTTAACTGGGTTCAGAAATCTCCACTGAGCACTGGTCAGCAGAGACAAATTGTGTACAGTTAGTTCAGGTACCCCTCAAAACTACAGTCAAAGCCAACCCCTGAAAAGACTCATATCCAAATGAAGCAAGTTAATAATAACTGCCAAATCTGCTAGTAAAAGATTCTTTATACATTACTAGATAAAAGCACTGACTCATAGCTAGTACCTAAAAGAAAGGGCAAGTTGTTTCAAGACAATCTGGAAACTCCTGAGTTTTGTGTAAATAGCTGACCCTTATCCTGAGTCACTGGAAAAAATGTTGTGGCATGTAAATGAGTAAAATCCATACTGTACTAGTTTCATATTTCAGAGAAGAGAAAATTAATGTTTAAGCAGGTTCTTGATTTAATAATAGTAAAATTAAAAAAAACCCAAAAACAACAACAACAACAATATAGAATAAATTCTGCTTGCCCTGTCACTTATGCAACCATTTTATTTGGCTTTTCAACATATCTAAGAGTAATTATTACAGAACAAGATAAAAAGAAATGTAAACAGCTACAAAACAGTAGAATACAGGTCTCTATCTTGACTTAATTATATGACAACTGGACATTGAATAATTGCTTAGAATAACCTCTGTGTTACAGAGCATACAGCTGTTAAGTTTGGGGATCTCTTGTGGAGTTTGTTGTTGTGGGCAGGAAGGAAAGCTAACAGGGGATGTGAAACATTGGAGAATTCAGTATACCAGAGTCTAACTGATTCTTCAAAACATGGACATTCCTCGAGGTTAATGAAAGTAGAAAGTGTATTCCTAACCTTTATTTGGTTTACATTAATCAATGCTGTGTAAAAAATTGATACTGGGATTAAAAATCAACTTGCATGAAGTTGGAAAGGGAAGCCCTTAAAGACTGAGCCTTCAGAGTCTGCTTCTCATTTGTCCTTGGTTTTTAAGTTCCTTTCAGAACAAGGTAACAGACACAGTCTATCTAAAGATAAAATGTATTTAATGACTACCTTTGGCTTCTTACAATGAATTTGACTTCCATTCACACAGTTGCATATAGTAAGTGAATAACCTACTCTCTTTTTTTTTTTTTTAAATACACAATGCTCTTGAATGAATCAGACCTACCAGTCCTATCAGAATAGCCTTCTGCCAGTCTCATCAAGTTAAAAGATATAAAGACCACCCCTGCTGTCAATCTTACAATCTTTATTTAGGCAAAATTTCCACTAACTCCAACAAATTTGAGCTCTGTTCTTGTCTGCCTCCTATTTTCAAATTCCTAGTATTTGGGAGATGGGTGGAGGGAACCTTCTCGGGGGAGAGGGTTGGGGGTACAAGATTTACTTCTTCCTATTTCAGTTCTGCTTTTCACATCTCTACTGAACTCGGTGGTAATACTCTAGGAGAGGACTAGAGGTTACAAGCAAGTAATTAAAACCTGAACATCCATGTTTACCTTGGCATGGATATACAATTTCTGTGCTAGGGGAACACAATAAATTCATTAGCTGGGAGATGCCCCGGTTGGGTTTAGAAGGTGACAGCTCGAGAGTACTCACCTTGAGCATTCCTCTGTACACGTTAGACACAGGAGCTACTTGATCCATGTTCCTGATCCCAAAATCACTCATCTGAAAAATTAAAGAGGTCTCATGAAAAATGTTGCTACCGAGGAAGCAAGAAGGTTAACAGATGTGTCTCACTGCTTCAGGTCAGACTACAGAACAGCTCCTGAATAAGATACAGAAAAAGCTTTCCTTCCCATTACCCACATTCCAAGCACACAGGGCACAACTCCCATCTTGCTTAAGCAGCTTTTGAACTGGAAGAGTTTTCACAAGCATCACTGATGTTAAAGTTTTATGAAATGAGAGAACAAAAGGATGGTTAGTTTCTAATAGCCAGTATAAGGGCTTTTAGTACCTTACTCTGTTAGCCTGAAAAGCTCACATGCCATGATTCACTTTGGACTTCAGCTTTCAAAGGAAGGAAGAGAAGTGACAGAGCACTCATCACCGTACAGCTTCACATACCAATATTCACTCCTTTCACCCTTATATGAAAAATTACAGAAGCCAATACTCAGTATAAGAAACCTGCTTCCTTTACTAGGCAAAGCATCTCCAAACCATGTTATCTTGTAAACATGAGATAGTATATTTATAAAGCTTTAACGGGCGTAAGTTTTAATTGAAAATAATGTATTTAGCAAAATACCCATTTTAAAGAATTGATAATGGGACCACCATCAACATCTTCATGCTACCAAAGTCAAAGCTATATCTTATTGCCTGTGTTACCACAAACAGGGTTGTGTGAGGCCTGTATAACTTGTTCTCCTATATATCACTTAAAGAGTGATAAGATTCATATCCTTTTACTGACCCATGGGAGAGATCAAACATAAAGAATAAAGCCAGCTTTATGGCCATTGTTAAGGTTTATCATGATGCTTTAATTCAGGTGTTGGTGAATTATATTTTACCAGACTACACTGCAGCAAGTTTATTCTTAACTATTTTCCCTCTCCTTTTTTGCAGCATTGGGCTAAATTCTCTGTCTCCACAGAAACTATTTGAAAACATGCACTTGTATTTAGTTACATAGGGAACTATAAATATTTCCACAAAACTGTGATCACTTATTACAAAAAAGTTCTTTCATTAGCCATACTAACACAGTAAGAAATCAAAATATAATCTTAAACTCAGGACAAGATGGCAAATTAGGATCTTAACAAAATAAGGCCAGCTTCTTAAAATGACAACACATTCAAATGCTGTCCATATAAGTGACAAAACCCCCATCCAACAGCCAAAGACAAGGAACCCTTTCATCCTCTTACATAGGTGATCACTTAAAAATCAAGAGTCCCTAACCTGAAAGGCTCATTTCAACTTTAATGCTATCAGATGTATGGGATTTATCATTGAAATAAAACAAATCAACTGACTGCGAGAGGAATATTCAACTGACACTTTGTTAATGTTACCCAAAAGTATAATCTACTGAATGACAGCTTTCACCTCAAATAGTGTGTACAAATATTTGAACTAAATTACACATCTCATTGAGCAGCAAAGAATTTTACACAGCATGAGTCTCACTCTGCAAGCATCCTCATCTTTTCATTGAATTTGACACAAACACCTGCACTGATGTTTAAACATCCTTGCATTTGTCTGAGCTTTTAAAAAAAAATTCTAACACCCTTTGTTTTGCCCTTGAAATCTGCTCTGCTGTCTAGCAATAACTAGATGTAAGCCTTGCCAATCAGGAAGTATTCATGAAAACATTATACATATTTTCACTAAGTTTAGATCTGATCTCCAGTTAACAACACATAAGATTTCTGATGCTTTCAGGTGCAATCCTGGCCTCTACACATGTCCTATTAGGAACTTTCCCATTGACTAAAAGGACTGGGATTCTGTCTTTCCCATCTATTTTTTTTGTTGTTGTTGTACTTTTTTGTTTTGATTTTGTTGTTGGGTTTTTTTGTTTGGTTGGTTTTTTTGTTTTGTGTTCCCCCCCCCCCTTTTTTTTTTTGTTTCTTTAGAGAGGTTTACAGTCCTAAGACAAAAGGTTTATATGAGGTCTTTATTATATGGCATTGCTCATTAACCCAAGTCACTATTCCCTGTGCTGGGCTGCTCATTTATTCTGTGGCCTTGGCTGTACACTACACAGCTTATGAAAAACTAGACATCAAGCTTCAGTCTAGTATTACATAAAGATCTTTACAATGTTTTGCTACACTTCAGTTTTCTTCCTCCAACCAAATCTCAATGTAGTTACAAATTTCTATAGCCTTTGCTTGTTGCACATCAGCTTTCCCTCCATGTGCAGGGCAAGCTTACAGCACTGAGATCTGCAACCCTTACAGAGGTATCGCAAGACAAGCAGAGCTGAAAAGGTGATATAAAGGGTTAAACATGTTTTTCTGCTGGACTTGGAAAGCTGCTGTTGTTTAAGTTTAGAAAAGGCACTAAGACACAGCACGGTGTGACTGGGCCTCACTTCCAACTCCTCCACTAATGCTGATGACTGCTACTTGCCAGCTATAATTGGTTTAACTGGCAGGACACCTTCTTCAACACCCCCGCATAGCTGAGTGGGTGAACCAGAACAGGGTCAACAGGATCAGGCACTTATTAACTAATACTTCTGAATTCTGATCAACTTCTTTTCAGCAACAACCAGGTGCTTGCCCATAGCTGGATTCAGCCAGGAATCATTCATATGGAGAACTAAACCATGTTAGTGTCTGCAATGGATCCCCACTGCTGCTTTTTTTTTTTTCCTTTTTCTAAAATGTTGTTTTTAAAATGGCAAATTCGGGCTCCTGACAAAAAAAAAAAATAAATCCGTACCAATAGGTTAAGAGCCAACCGCCTGTGCTACAAGCACTGCTGATCCCCCGTGCTTCTACTGGGCTCCCCAAGCACCGATGAGAGATAGCCGAGAGCTGCTATGACTTTTCACACATATGACACACTCGCCCACATAAAAGTTAGATAGGGAGATCATACAGCCCAACATTTTTCAAGTCCCTTTAAAGTACTAACCAAATCCAGAGTGCGCGCTGCCCATTAACCCTTTGCTCCCAGGCGCGCAGCCGCCTCACCAAGGCATCCCCCTTCACCGCCGCTTTGAACGCGTCCCTCCCGCCCCCGGGCTTCGCTTCGCGGGGTTCTCCTCCACACACCTCGGCGAGCACCGCCGACCCCTTCGCCCGCGGGGTCTTCCCGCTACCTGGCCCTGGAGTGCCTTTCGCTGTCGCCCCCGGAGGGCGTCGCTCCGGGGGCACGGCCGCGCCTCCGCTCGCAGAAGGCTGAGGGCCATGCCCGGTTTCCCCGGGCGGCCGCCGAGAGCTCCCAGCGGCGGAGCGGAACAGCGCGAAGCGGGTCAGTGCGTGCCGGCGAGCAGCCCCCTCCTCCCCGTCGCCCACCCTCTCGCCTCACCTGGCCCCCGATCCCGGCGCTCGCCGGCTCCTCTGCGTCCCTCCCCGGCGGCACCGGCACCACACACAGACTCCAAAAAAAGAGGCGCCGTTGCCTCTCCGCGAGTCAAAATATCCTCGATGTGGCAGAGCCGGCCAACAACAACAGCAGCAGCGGCGGCGGCAACAGCGAGTTGATCCCAGGGGAGAGTCCCGGAGGAGGAGGAAGAGGGGCAGGAGGAGGAACGGAAGGCGGGTGCTCAGGCGCTGCCAGCCGAGCTGTGCTAAGCCGAACCGAGCCGTTCTAAGCCGAGCCGAGCCGTGCTGTGCCGAGCCGCCCACCCTCGCAAGCGCTCTTCAGCGGGCAGGGGGAGGTGGCAGAGGCGGGTCCGCCCCCTCACAAGCCCGGCCCCTTTCGCCGCCGCGGCCCCGGTTGTTGTCGTCGCTGTCGCTACGGCGGTGGGGGCAGTGCTGCTGGCCCCGCCGGTACCTTCCGTGTATCTCTCCCAGCCCACGGAGGCTGACCCACAGCCAGACCATGCCCCCGACCGCTCCTCCCTGCCCGGTGCTGCTGAGCATGGGGAGAGGGAAAGACCATTTTAGCTCGTTCAGATAGACGGTTGTGGTTTTATTTTTGTTTGTTTGGTTTTGTTTCGTTTTGTTTTGGTTTGGTTTTTGGTTTTGTTTGGGGTTTTTTCGGTTTTTTGTTTGTTTGTTTGTTGTTTTTTTCCCCGGCTATACAGGAGATTTTCCATGTTTTTTTAATAGTTGCCTATCCTTGAGATAGATAAGATTAGGAGAATTAACCCATAAAATCCAAGCAGCTGTATATATAAATAATCTATTTTCATAAGTAAACTATTGACACTTCCTACTGTGGAAATTCAGCAATTACATCATGTTGCATCTTCTACAGTTATTTTGGGGAGTTCTTAATATAAACTAGATGCAATGTGAAAGCTGTACCAACAGTTTCATCCTGTGAATTGCAGATCCAAGTGCCACAGACAGTAAAACAAGAATTGGTGTTCCTCAGATCTTGAAAAAAAATTTGGTAGCCCTGGGAAAGTTGCAAGGAGCTCTATGCCACCAAAATGTAAAGTAACTTTCTGTTAAATTTATTTTGTCAAAGTGAGCTTCCCCCAAGGGATTGGAGAGACTCAGTGGACAGGCAGACAGACAGCACAGGTTGGTTTTCTTACTCTGCTCTATGCTTGTTGGAGCCACCTAACTTTCCTGACTCTCTTGATACATTACCTATCACTGACTTCTTTTATGTGGTGTTAAACACTTTGGGTACAGTTAGCTGGGGGCATCTGCTCATGCTTCCCAGCTCCCCATCCTGGCTGTGTGTTGAAACTGTGTCCTGATGGTGATGTGGTATGACACCTGTCTGTGTGCTGGCCATCACACTGTGCTCTCTGGCTGGGAAGAGGCCACAGTGGGTCTGTCCAGCAGCCATCCTGCTGCAGATTCCCAGGGGACCTGCCCAGCAGCCTGCATTCTGCAGCACCCACCTCACAAGTTACAGATGCAGTAAATCACCAAGAAATCAATCTAGAGCTACAGTTTCTTGCTGCTTCCTCCCCTCAGCTTCTCTAGAGTTTCAATGAACACCAGCACTTAAAAAAGCTGTTCTTACTATTACACCTTGCATTATATAAACTAACTCCCATTTCAAATTAACACATCATACGGATGTAACCTTTCTTGTAATAGGAGCTCAATAACTGTTACTTCTCTGTTCCTCAACAGATTCCAGCTGACTCTTTACCATGTACCTAAGCTGTGATTATTTTTGCCTTACAAAGCCATTTTGACTGCTGGTGGTACAGTTGCTAGGGCTCCCTCCTTCTATATTTTCCAGATATTTCTAGCTGCAGCAAAAGTTTCACCATACAACTTGTTACCCAAGAGTAAGGTTCTCTACTATTTCTTTCAAACTCTTCAGAAAACTTTCACCTTAGAGAAGTGTGATATATTTCATTCCTTGGGGTCAAATGTTGCCAGGTATATTGTGACAGTCTACTTTTAGAGACTGAAAGAAGTGTTTTGATTATGCCAATGACATTTCTTATTTCAGGAGAGTCCTGATCTAAGAAGGCAACATCTGTTATAATCCTAAGGGAAACTCTTAAAAACTGTATGTCAGCTGCATATCAATTTTAATTATAACACTGACAAAAACAATTATGCCACCATTTATATAGGGGAAACATCTGTCAGAAAGATAAGATGAAAGGCCAGGAGTTATTTATTTCTTGCTAACTTAAGGGTCTGGGATCCAGAGCAAAATTATTAATCTGGCCATATTTTATTCTACTAAAATTTCTTGTTTTTAAAGTAATTCTTACATAAGAGTTTAATTTCATTAAATAATACTTATTGTTAGTCTATAAATATACTATTGCTCCGTTGGTACATGTTTAGTGGGCTGGAGCACATATCAAGAGGGGCTGGGGGAGCTGGCTTTCATTAGTATGGAGAAGAGCAGGCTTAATAGGGAATCTTCTTGCTATTTTCATCTACTTAATGGGAGGTTATAGCAAAGAAAGAGCCAGACTCTTCCAGACTTGCACAGTTGCAGGAGGGAAAATGCTAGTTGGATATTTGGAAATTAATGTTTGCAGTGCGAGTTAAAGCTTCATCCATGTAGAGTCTCTGATCTTGACTTGGCCAAAGCCCCAAGCAACCCCAGCAGAAAGCTGGGTCACTTCTCTCCATCCTGAGTTACTCTCTAATTCTGTGATCCCTCTGTACTTCTCAATTTCAAAATGTAACATGTTTAAGCTAGAGAGTCAAAGGAAAAATAGTTTTTTGTTTTGGCTGTTTCTGTAGAGTATCTGTGTGTTTTGTTCTATTCTAGGAATTGTCCATCCTCATCACAATTTCTTTAGCTCTTACCTGTGCTTTTATGAGTGTGTGTTTTGGCATACTCTCAGCTGTAGAGACAAAAGGGAGAGTTCTGTATAAACTTAAGAATAATCATGCTATCAGCACCATGCTGCAAACTTTTGAGATTTTT
The DNA here is from genome assembly GCA_024605025.1 of Megaceryle maxima. Lineage (NCBI taxonomy): Eukaryota > Metazoa > Chordata > Aves > Coraciiformes > Cerylidae > Megaceryle > Megaceryle maxima. The sequence continues at coordinate 13,136 of JANHGN010009381.1, forward strand.
TTAATTGTTGTTGTTGCAGGCCTACTGGTGTTTTCTTTTTTTACAGGACTGAGGGACAACTAGCTGTGGTACTGAACAGTGAAGAGGCTAGAAAGGGAAAAGGAAAGAAAAGTGATAAAGACTAAACTGCTGCAAAGTCATTGCACTAGGATACCGTGGTAGTCCAGATAGATAAGACTCTTTTTCAGTCCTTCTTTTTCATAAAGTTCTTGTTTGAAAGAGGACCCATGCTGCAAGTGAGTGCTAAGGGGTTGTTTCTGGGTTTTTTTAATTGCCTTTCTCTGAATTGATGTCTCAGAAATATGCTGGAGAATTACCTTCTTGTAGTGTATTTGTAGAATCATAGAATGGTTTGGACTGGAAGGAACCTTAGATCCCCCTGCCATGGGCCAGGGACACCTCCCACTAGACCAGGTTGCACAAGGCTACACCCAACCCGGTCTTGAAAACTTCCAGTGTTGGGGCACCTACAGCCTCCTGGGCAACCTGATCCAGTATCTCACCACCCTCATAATGAATAACTTACTAAATTCTTAAGTTTTTAAGAATTAAATAAACTTGTTGAATTTATTTATTTATTTTTAAGTATGTAACTACATGACATTTTGCACTAAAAGCAATGGATGGTTGACTGAGGGGATAAATTTGCTCCATATTTCTGATATGAGCAGTTGCAATGTTGATTTGTGACTTCACTGACAAAGAGAAGGAGGAGAAGAGCAGCAGCCCTGATGTTCAGGGCATCCCACGGAAGAGCTTTGCCCAGTGCCTGCATGCCATATTCTCAATGAGGCCAACAAAGAGGGGGAATAAGATCCTAAAAATGTAGAGGTTTAAAATGTAGAGAGGGAATGTGAGGTGACAGGTATGTGGAAGAGCTGCATTGCAGGCAGTGCTCTGGAGCAGCTATGACTTACTCCTCCAGAATTTCTCTTGCGCCATGGGAGAGGACACACAGGAGTGAAAACCCTGTCGTGCTGTCAAAGTATGTGTTGCACACTCATCTGCATGTTGGCTCAGCCTCTTTGCCTATGTTTGGGGTGCATGTGTCCCTCCTCCTCCTCCTGCTGCTTCTGCTGCTGCTGTGGGGAGTGGGGTGGCTGTGCTGGGCTGAAGCAGCCCTTGCTGGAGGAGCCCACGGTTGTCTGCTGGGTGTCCAGAGATGCAGTATGGCTGACAGGCCTGCGCCTCCTCCCACTCCTCCTCTCATCCCTGCACTACCAGGGATGCCTCGTTGGCATTCAGTAACATAAATAAACAGAGTCATCCTGAATTTCAAAGAAAGGTCTGTGTATTTGTGCCCCTAAAAGACAATTAACAATGAAACTCCAGTAGCGAACGTCTGTAGTGTAAAGAGTCTCAGGAAATAACATCCTTGAAAAATAAAGGCCCAGCTATCTCAGTTTGAAACAGTAACTTCAAACAAGACACTATTATGATTGAATCAAAGGATGAAAACTCATTGACTCCACCATTCACAGGCAAATAAACCAAAATATTTATACAGGTTTGGGGAAAAGGGAGTATCAAACTCAGACATATATTCTTTGCCATTAAAATAAAACACCACTGACCATCCCCCACGAAAAGATCTCCCCACAGTATTTGGTGCACAAAGTGTGACCATGATAATTTTTGTGAAGGCATCTCAGTGAGTCACAAAGTGTAGTATGTTATTCATGTGTGTGTCATTATTCTGAGCACATACAAACCAACAGTAATAATTACTGCAGAGAAAAAAATACTGTGTCAAAGTTCTGTCAGCATGTTTCAGCAGTAAAAGAAATTGCTACATTTTGCCCATAAAGCGCTACATTTCACCTTCATAAAACTGAAGGAAATTCAGTAAACTGTGATCTCTGTAAAGAAAAAAAAAAAAAAAAAAAAGTCCTTATGCTTCTGATTTTTTAATTAAGTGAAAATGTTACAAGCATGTCTCAAATTATGTTGCCAGAGGACCTGAGAGATGCCTAACACATGAACTGTAGGATGATGTCTCATACAATTAAAAGACCTAAGCCTTTACCTTTTGTACTAAAGCAGAAGATTAGTTGTTAAACTAGCTAGTGCTTAAGAGATTGCTCATACCATTTTGGGTGTATTTAATTCATTTCATGCAGTCTGAGGCATAAAATAAAAAGCACATGTTAATATTTTAAGGCCAAGTGTATTTAGAAACAGCAGAGTTTAATAATTGCTTCTGGATGACTCTGTCCAAAAAAAAAGTACACTTGAGCTTCCTTTAGCAACAGTACATTTCATGTACTGCTGGTTTCATTTAAGAATTACCTTGCTTGTGTACAGTTTTGCAATTCTCCTGTTCAACTCACTAATCATTGTTATAAGCCCTTCATCACCACATTTGCTCTCCCACCTATGTGGGCAGTGACGTGCTTCTCTTATCAGTAAGGGCAGTTCTTCATCTTGCAATGGGTATAGTTCTCTTCTGCTCTCCCATCATCAAAAAATATAGGGGGTTTGCATCATTCTTTTGTGGCTGTAAAAGGTGCACGCTGGCACTTGGTAAGTTGTCACAACTATTTAAAAATTTGCATTAGCTCTAAGTATATTGATAATGATGTTTACACCACAGAATGGGAGAGCCCTTTGCTAGGAAGCCTTAGTTGTTGCTGTTACTGTTGTACTTCTGTAACTGGGAACTGTGTGAGCACTGGGTATATTTCTGGAACAGTGATTTAAGATTATTTTTTCCATACTGACATATACTCCTGTGTGTGATTGCCCAAGCACTGGCATAACAGAATTTGTTCATCTTTTATGTTTTCTATTACATTCTTTATTATGCTTAACCTACTTCATTCTCATCCCTTGCCTTTCAGACCAAATTCTAAGTTTGCTTTTTTAACTCATTGGCTTATGTTTGTATAGCAAGTAGTACAAGCCAAGCGATGGGTGCTGGCAGAACCTGTGGCCAGAAAGTGGACACAGTCATATCTAATCACTTGTTTCTTTCTGGCAAGAAAATACTATGTTTTCATCCACGTCTAGTGCATATACCCATCCTCACATAAAGAGCAGAGCTGAGTCTCATTGTGGTCAGTGAAGAAGAAGAATATCTGTTTAAACAATATATTTTTATTTCATTCAAAGCCTGACAGGTGCTACCTTTTGGAGATATGCATTCTTCAGTATTAAGAGTGAGGGAGAAATTTCTGGCCTCATTCTTGAACTAAACAAAAATTCAAGCATAGGCCACTGTGGTTGATCATTCATCCCACTCTGTGTTGGTAATCTCAGCCTGAAGCATGCAGAGTAAAAAATCATCTATTGAATGGCCTTGACTACAATAACATCCATGAAAGACCTATATATCACATTTTGCTGACCTGTTTTTCTGTTGCAAGACTGTGCAGATCTTTCTTCCTCAAGGATTTTAACCCCATTCTCACAGAAGTAGGAAAAGGAAAGGCAATGCTAGCTCTATCTGTGAGGGGATATATGCATTGTTGTGTCCACTGGTGTATACATTGGTAGACTTGGAAAACTGCTTATATTTGATTCCTAAACATCTTCTCTGTGAAGCACTACTCTATCTTAGCCAAATTGGCTGCCTTTTTGCTTTTACTTCCCTAGGGGCATAATGTCAAATTAGTCATTTTTACAGGAGCGGAAAGCTTTACAACAGCCACAACATCCATTCTCTGGAACACTTACAAGACAGATACACTTTATACAAATATAAGCAGCAGTTGCTTTATCTGTCCCGTGGTTTTGGGTTTGGTTTTTTCTTCCTCTCTCTCTTTCTTTTAGTTTGCCTTTTTTTTGTTGTTGTTGTTTTTCTCTTTTTATAGTGGAACAGGTGCGATGCCTGTATCTGCTATCAGTATCTAATATGGCTAAAGCAAACTGAATTGCTCACATTGTCTAGGTGTTGCATGTATTCTGTTAGTCATTCTGTCTAGTGCTTATCAGAATGCAAAAAAACAACATTTGAGATGAGTCATTAAGATTCATTAAAGAGTATCTTTGTCATAACAGCAAATGAGGGAGAAATACGAAAGGGATGGGCAGAGGTATGTCTAATATTTGTGGAGAACACATGGCATATGCCATATACCAGGAATATTGAAAACAATACTGTCTGTAAAAATATTATTAGCAGAATGAAAAGTGAGCTTAGTTGTGTTGATCAACCCTAGCAAGCAAATTCTGTGTTTGGAGTTTTAAATTGTTACCTTTTGGGGGAACTTGTTTATAGGGTATCAGGGAAGATGATATCCTGCACCAGTGTCAAACTAGAGCCAAACCCTAAGTCTTGCTTCACCCCACATGCAACTTTGTTAGTGGCAGAAACTGTGGAACACTGTGGTTCCTTTGCCCTGCTAGCAATGTCCCCAGCAAAAAAAAGACATTCCTGCAGGATGTGACATGGCCACTCCTGTGGCTGCATGTCCCTATCCTGTGCGACTGTGGCTGTCTGGCTCTGCATGAAGCCCAGACGCTGCAAGCACTCTGCAGGCACTTAATGACACACAGAACTGAAACCACCACCTCTGTGTTGACACTGGCCAGCAAACTCTCTTAGGGGGACAGCTTGAGCTGGTCTGGCATAAAACATTTCTTAGCCCATGAGAATCTAATGAAGCTTAGGCATTGGGATTTTTCCCCCACAGGAACAAAAAAATCAGTCTCAGAAATACTTTGTGAATTGTATTTTGGAAAGAGACTATATAAAAAAGCAAAAGCAAAGCAAACACTATCCATGATTGATCAAACCCTTGCATTCTTTTTACTCCTGGCTTTTATATATATATATATATATATATATAATTTTTTTGTTTGTTTTACATTGTCTTTTTTGCAAACAGTGGGTTATTTTGTGGAGCTCTGGTCACATCAAGCAAAGGTTTCATCTCGTGGGAGAGCACTGTAGGCAGTTTCTCTCCACACAAATCTCCATGTAGCTTTTTCCCCACCAGCATGAGTTCCCCTCTGTGGGCCAGATGTGTTTTTCTCCTCAAACAGATGAGTGTTTCCATAGCTGAGGAGTTGGCCCTGATGACAGCACCGAGATTTCTGGAGTCACCACTCGCTTGCAGGTGTGAAGTGGATTGCTCTCTGGCCTTGGGCAGATAGACAGCCATAGGAATTTGTTGCTCTTGTGTCTTTTCCCAGCATTGGAATTCTTTTAATTAGGAGAGAAATAAATTGTCCATATAATCTTTTTTTATTTTTTTTTTTTTTTTTCTGTAGTTCAATCTCTTTCCTTTGTCTCAGTACAGTTTTTCTTAATGTGGCTGATTTATAAGGAAAGCTGATGCTTGCCTAAAAGTCTTTAAATGAGCATATATATTCTACTATGACCTATACAGTAATCATTAGTTTACTTTTTTATCAATGTCATCCAAGTGATTGCTACCCACATCACTGCTTTAATTCTTCCCACATATGGAAACTGAACTTTGGAAGCAATACACTCTTTGGTCTCACTCAGGTGAGCTCTGCTGATTTCCTTTGAGTTTCTTTAAGCAGAACCTGTATTGCTTTTGATGTTCCTAAGTAAACCCAGGAGAAGCTAACTGTTGTGTAGAGCTCTTATCTCAGGGGAACACATGCTTTGACCATGAAGGAAACAAACTAAACAGATTTTAAATTATAAGGGTTTTGATCTCACCTTCTTTAAATTCTTTCCGTGTTCTCACAGAAACATGCCATTTCTAGGAACCCACACCCAGTATGTGCCAGGTTTTAAGGTTGGCAATCATCTTTAAATACCCTTTACTTGCACTTGGACCCTCTATCCCTTCCCAATGTTTTTGCAGCTTGCAGCCCTGCCTCAGGCTGGCTGAGCTTTTGCTGCTTGCCTCTGGCAGCTTCCAAACACCAAGTGCATTTGGGACAGTGCTGTGAAGATGCTTCTCGAAAGGGACTTCCTGGACTCTCACCTGAAATGGCCAGCATTTATGTAGCAGCAGTGTCTCCTCTTCTAAAAGTAAAAACAAGGTTGAGGATCATGTATAAAATGTCCCATAAATCACAAAAAAGACATCTGCATCCTACATCAGACATTTTGACAATAAAAGCTTCCCTCACTTTCTTTAGGTCTCTGTATTCTGTCTCTTTACATGCTCCAGTGGAGAGTTTAGTTTCTGAGAAAGAGGTGAAGAGCTCCTAAATGAGCACACTTCACTCTTTTTGCTGTTTTATTCAGTTTTTCTAGGATATTTTCTTCTCCCACCTCTTTATGTATACCCTCCTTTTCCCTTGAAAAGAACATGTCCCTGATGAAAAAAATTGTTTATCACGTATTTGTTACATGGGTTCGTGTTTTCTCTGCAAGGATGTGTTTTAGCTTGGATTTAACTTAAGGAAATGAGAGTCGTGGAGTCACTCAACCATTTTTTCTTCTGGCTTCCTGTTTCCTCCAAACAACTTTTGAACCCTTTGGTCAACTGTCACCAAATTTGGGAAGAATCTCATGATGTAAGGGAAATAAAATTTTTAGGCGTCTTAAAAATAAGAGGCATCAGAGTAGATAAAAGACACCAGAGCTAGTGACCCTATGGAGATAAAGGCAGAAATGTGAGCTCAACTTTATTTGTTTCCAGAGAATCGCACAAGTAATAAATTATATTAACAAGAGCCTTTGATCAGAGCTCACATCTTACTAGGCTTGAAACATGCATTTATATCTTATTAGAGATGAGATAAGCTACCCTAAGATGCAAGTCACGTGAGCAAGGCATCGTTTGTTCTTCGGCCCACAGAATGACTTGTTGATTTGGTAAAGTGTAATATTTACTTCTACTCAGTGGTTTCTCAACACTACTTAGGCTCTGGGTCAGCTCTGTTGTGAGGATATTTGTCAAGATGTGAGAGAAGACCTGTGTTGCTGTCTCAGTTTTGCTTGAAGAGGAGAATTGCGAGGATCAGCCTTAAATCTGCTGTCAAGCCTACAAGTGGTGGAGCTGGGTGACTCCTGGGCTTCACAAGTTGATGCCAAATGGACCCATTCCTGTCCAAATGAGTTCAAGAGTGACTGCAAGTCATGACTGTCTGAAGGCTCTTCAAACTCTACTAATTAGTGAGGTGGCAGTTTCATTTGGGAACCTATATGACAAATGACTGCTACTATTGATACCTCGGTTTTCCAAGTCTTACCAGGAATGAGCAAGCAGAGATGGAAAATAGGCACCTATCCATCCCTAAAGAGTGAATCAGATATTTTATTTTAGGAAGGGCATTAATGTCTTCTTTTGTTTTTGGTTTTGGTTTGGTTTTGGTTTGGTTTTTATTCTAATCTGCCAGGTCTGTAAGTAATGTGGGGACCTTGGGATAGAGCACCTTCTGTGCTCCTCTCCCTGCTATGACAGTCTTCTAGATTTCAGTGCTCCCTACCTAATGTTTCTGATATTTCAGCATGAAGGGTATATCATACATGTTCATTAGGCAGAGTGTTTTTTACACCCAGTAGTGGTGGGATAGGAGATATGTTTGCTTTTCTGATATTTGGGGTACAAATCATGCAGGTCATGATCCTAAGTGATTTAAGTATGTGTGCTTAGCAGTGTGGAACCTGTGACCTGCACATCTTTTGTCCTTGGGTTTTGAAAAATAAATCTTTTCAGTTATCTTTTTGACACCTTTTGTAAACAGTAAATTCAAGAACTCTTAACCCTAATCTTGCTTATAAACTGCAAAGGTCAAATTGTCATTTATACTCTGTTTTCATCCTCTGGGTCTCAATTTTCATACTTGCTTTTGCTTGCAGGGACTCTGTGAGGCTCTTAGGTCAGGTTTTGAACCAGCAAAGCAATCCCTTCCTTTTCCGAAGACCTGCAATCTAGTTTAGAAGGCACCAGAGTGCAAGAGTAACTTATACTTCGTAATGCATAAGAGGCAGGTTTTGAGCCAAGGTTTACAGAAGGAGAAGTGACTTAATTTGTACAGGACACCAACTTGATCTCTAACTCCATTATTTAAAATGTGTTTTCTGTGCCCTCCAGAAGAAACTCAGTGGATAAGAAGATGCTTTCTATTTTTCAGGCAGAAGAAGCAGCAAAGCCATTCTGATCCAGAGTGAAGTAGGGGCTGTGGGACCAGGTGAGAAGGTACAATAACAGGCAGGTAGGATGGACTATGTCACATGACTCATGTCTCTGGTAAGGGCTGGAAGCCTGTGGCTAATGTGATGTAAAGCCTTGGGGAAAATGTGTTGAAGTGACAAACCACAAGGATGACTTTGGCAGCAGCATTTTCAGTACAGCTTGGGTGGGGAAGGGTTGAAAATGGAAGAGGCAGAGAAAAGATTGCAACAGTTCAAAGGGAAAGAGCAATGTCCATTTGAAGGATTATGTCTCCTATTGCTTCTCTGTGGGATACTGATTTAAAGCCTGGCAATAGGTAAATGAAGGCTGACTTCCTGTGTGTCTCCCTGGTGGATTCCTGATTAATTCAAGCTTCACAAGGTTTCTCTTTCAGTGAGGACACTGACAAGGTCCCTTCTCCTCTATCCTGTCATTCATTTTCAGTAGGGTAGGCTTGTATACATCTGAGACCTCCTGTGTTCTGCCAAATGTGACTAGGGGGTCAAAGGAAAACAGTCACCTCAAATATACCATGAACATTTATTCCCTTCTAAAAATGTGATAAAAATAGCAAAATACCTGAATTAGCTCCACAGCTTTTAAATATCAATTCAATGCACCTTAATGAATTATGTACTGTATGGTTCATTTAAAAATATAATGTATTTAACTTCACTCTTTTGAGCTAAAAACATGCCAGAAATGGCTTTTGGTGAACCAATAATTAAGAGAAGAGCTCTGAGAAATGTTGTTAATGTATCGTGCTGTTGGCTAATGTTTTGCTTCCCTTATTGGGGCAGCACACTGCTTCAGCCCTAGTAATGACTTCTTTGAAAGATGGCAGTACTTTTGAAGAGCAGGTGTTTTAATAGAGAGTTTGAATATTTCATAGCATACTCTGAAGTGTTTGGATGAACTGGTCATTTAAAAACAAAATCAATAGGCATGCATCTCTAGGGAATAGTAAACAAAGTTGGAGTCATTCCTAATTATTGGGATACAGCTCTGTCATCAGCTCCTACTCTAGATACTATTATTTATAGAAACAATGATCACGCAGCATTTAAATTTGGGATGCACACGCTTCTTTAACTGGGGACTGGACTTGTATTTGGTGATCTGGATTCCTATCCTTACTCATCTGTCTATCATTTATAAAGATTATATATCTGGAACGTGACTTGTACATAATTACAATTAATTAAGTCACCAGCAGTATGCTGAAAAACTTGCATTTAAATCAGGGGTTGAATAATTAAAGCAATTAGTTAGAACTGACTATTTGTAATACAGCTTCTTGAAAATGTGGAATAATTGCTAATCTTCTAGGCAGAGATGGACAGAACATCAGCCTGGTATTTAATTTTGTAAATATGAATTAGGTGAGGTGGTGCAAGTATGAAATCCCCTTTTTTTTTTTTTTTAATTTTTCTGATTTTCAGAGGTTATATGAACTGGCAAATGATGTGCAAGCCAACGGATTATTTCTGGGCTTGGTAAACTTAGGATGTCCACATGAATCCTCAAGCTATTAAACATTTCCCTCTCTTGGCTTTAATAATTTTTATTTATAATCCTTAATTTCTGTGGTTGGGACAGTGCCACTCAGAGAGTAACAGTCCTTCTTCCACGCCCTGCTCTTCCACATGCTGCTGCCAGTGCTTGTCTGTGAGTCTGCACGCAAGCTGCAGCACGGCAGGCTACCCATGGGCTCTGCACCTCCCTGAGCAAGCTCCCTGTTGATTATTTATTTCAGGAAGGTGTGAGGGAATCTAACACCCACGCTTGTCAAACTCACCTCCTCGTCACCGCACACTTGTTCGCAGGCTGCAGCTGGAGCAAGCATACCACGTGTGGGAGAAATCAAGAGGAGGAGATCATCTAGTGTGGAGAAACCAGACCCAGCCTCCCCTCCCTCCTCCCCAGCTTTGGCCAGGACTGATGAAGGGCCTCACTCAGCCCCAGCCCAGCCTGCTGGCACTTTGCTTCCAGGTAGATGGCCTAGATAGGGCAGCCCTCCAGCCTGATGTGAGCACCCTGCCTCTACCTCGGGAAACATGGGTGACTCAGAGCAGGATGTAAATGGGAAGGTGTCCAAGAAAGCCAGCCCCAGTGGAGGAGAGCCTGCCCCCAGCCTCTCAGGGCAGCAGCTGGGTGTCTTACTCAATGCCATCATCAGGTGGTGATGGGTGATACTATCTGCATCTTTCCCAATTCAGTTGCTGAATAAATGTGTCATGATACCAACAAGTATCAGTCCGACACACTTCAGAGAAAGGGTTGGGGACTTCCAAGGGCTGTGGTGGTACCAGCCCCTCCTCTCACAGTCCCAGTCCAGGGATGGGGGGATGTCCATGGTCTGTGTCTTCAGGGGTGAGGATGGGTAGCCGTAGTGTGCTTGCCCCAGCACATGCTGCCTAATGCCTTTTGTGCTTCTAGCTTTTCAAATCTCCCTGTGGCTAAGCCAGCAGGCTGTAATTTGGGCTGTCTAATTTTTGCCTGTATTGTCAGGCACATAGGGTAGGATGTGCAATGGCTGCCCTGTGTGGGAGGTGAGCTCGCTGTAAAACAGTCTTGATTTTACACAGATTTTTGTTTGCTTTTTAAAAACCTGCTGTGTTTGTGGAACTGGAGATCATTATACAAGATAGGTCAGTTCAGTTATTTAACTGACAGCTCAGTTAAATAATTTATTGCAAAAGCCTAGCTTTTGTGCTTGCGCCCCAAGAAAGTTAAAAGGATATTGCCAGATTTTGCTTTCAGGAACATGCATACATTTTCCAGAGCTTGGATTATTGATTTCTATGTTTTTTCCTATGTCTATTCTTTTTATCTCAAATCCCATTTGAATGGAGCATTCTAAGACTGTGACTTGCATGAAAGTTTTGCGTGCTTAATGTTGGGAATGTGCACAAAACAGTGTTAGTGGGACCTTAACAGGATGCCTAACACATCTGCCTGCCCCAGGCCTTTGCTGAAGTTGGGTTTGTATTTTTAAAGCAAACAGAACAATTTAGTGTCCTCTATGTGGGGGGTGGGTCCTAATTAGTTCTGAGATATTTTCAGAGGTTAATAAAATGATGCTTCATAAAACACCAGTTGGGCAGCTCAATAGAGGAAATAAGAATGGAAGAGACTTTGGGAAAACATTACTGTCAATTATTGGTCCTTTTGATGTGGTCAGTCCATATCTTAGAGCAACGGGAATAACTGTTGAACTTCCTATTTCATGCCATCATTTTATGGCTTACAGATATCGCTTTTGCTGGTAACACCATTTATGGCCGAAGCTATGACACACACAGGGTGAGCCCAGGGGAAGGGCATTTAAGGCTCCAGAGCTGCCCTAGCAGTGCACAGGAGAATCCTTCCTGGAGCAGGCAGTGGGATGCTTCCATCTCCCCTCCATCTCCTCCTCCTTCTGGCCCTGCTCCTTGCAAACATGGCCACCCAGTTCACCTCCTGAATGTGCACGGGAGGGCGACATCAGGCGTCCCTCGCCCCAGCAAGGTTTCACCCATCTCCCCACAAAAGCCAGGGCTGAGGGAAGACAAGGAGAGAAGAAAGTCTCCATCCTCCACTTCTAAAGGGTCATGCATCTCCAAAACCTGTCTTCTTGCACCATTGTGCAGCATTTCCTACAAAGCATTGCTCACTAGTGCCTCTCTGCTGCTCTCCTGTTATTTTTAAGGAGAAGTTGGCCCTCATTATTAATTATTACAGTAGCAAAGACCCACTTCATGAAGTTGGACTCAGCTTTCTCCATCATTAGAAGTAGGACCTGGGAACAAGAATGCTGCTTTTGGGAAGCCTGGCCCACACTCTCTAGTTTGGTGGACTGCAACTCTGGGCTATAAGGGATATTGTTTTTCACATCAAGCGTGCAGTCATCTCACAGAGTCGACGGAAATTTCAGCTTCCTGGGGCTGAAATGTTCACATATATGGGATTGCCACACAAATATCTGTCTGCTAAGCCAGTGAGGGATGTTGATCCCCCTGATCCTTTGCTTGCTCCCAGGCAAGTGGGATGTTCTGTTCTGGATGGAGCAAGGGTTTACAGGTACACCTCAGAACCTGCTAGCTGAGCTAGGAGAGGACTGCCTTTCTTGAAACAAAAGGAGGAAGCAAGTCCAAGTCTGTGGAAATAAATCATTTCAGTGCAAATGGGAATAGGGTGAGAGGGTACTAAAATGTGTAGAAATGCACAGGTCTAAACTTAAAGCAAGATCTGATCATCTACATTGTATGCTCAAGACAGCTGAGTTGACCTCACTGAATCTGACCAGTCCACACCAGTTGAAGGTCTGGCCCTGTGGATGAAGACTAAAAGTATTGCTCTTTTTTTTTTTTTTTTTTTTTTTTAATCCAGTTCAATAGTCCTGATGGCCTAGGGCAGGACAGGCTCATCTCTTCAGATACAGGTATTCTAAGTCAATGTTACCTCAGGTTTTTTTACAAAGTATAATGCTGTCCACAGTATGCTCCCTGTTCAGTATGACAGCTTCCAGATAAGCATAGGGAGGGACCATGATACTCAGTAGACATCCAGCATGCCACATAAGTGGTCCTTAGCATGTGGATTTCTCCACCTCAGTGTGAAAAGAAGCTTGGCTGAAACAAGTTGTTCTGTTTCTCTTGCCACTAACCCCAGAAAGGGTGCTCTGAGGTTCTGACTCCATGTGGAGGTGATACAGACTGCTCAGTCAAGGAGATTCCCATTCATCCCCAGAGGTCCATGGAGCCTCAGCAGAAAGGATAATACTGAAGGGATGATATTCCTGCACATGCAGGTTATGCAGAGAGGGAATTCAACTCCTGGTAGAAAGCTGGAGAAGAATGGCCTGCAAGAAGGCTCTGAGAAGTTGCCTAGAACCTTCTGAGAAAACAGGGGTATTCTGGGATTACAAACAGACAATGGCAGCTACATCACTTGTGTTTAGCACTGTGTGAAGATTCCCTGCACAGCAGAAGAATTTTCAGGTAGCAAAGTATAGTTTTATAGACCCCTTATGTTCTTCAAGAAGTGTAACTGGGCTACAGTAGTGGCAGAAGATCACAGAATCACAGAATCACAGAATGTCAAGGGCTGGAAGGGACCTCGAAAGATCATCTAGTCCAACCCCATTGCCAGAGCAGGATCACCCAGACCAGATCACACAGGAACATGTCCAGGCAGGTTTTGAATGTCTCCAGAGAGGGAGACTCCACAAGCCCGCCTGGGCAGCCTGTTCCAGTGTCTGTCACCCTCACAGTGAAAAAATTTCTCTTTATGTTTTTGTGAAACTTCCTATGCCTCAGCTTCCACCCATTACCCCTTGTCCTATCATTGGGCATCACTGTGAACAGAACAGAACAGAATGGCCTAGGTTGGAAGGGACCTTAGAGATCATCTAATCCAACCTCCCTGTCATGG